>SNQJ01S0029691.1:18758-46724 GCA_010110895.2 Picea sitchensis | reverse complement strand
CATACATGGCGTCAGCCTGTTGGTCTCGAAGTCCCATCCCCATATACTATCTGAAAGCCCCCGTCACTCATGGACATCATCTTCCACTTGTTCCACTTGCTCCCCAGTTATGTCACATCCCATAACTGCTGTTAGTCCCCTACCCCTTTTCACTCATGACCAGCTCCTTCTTGCGACTTTCACCTCCAATCCCTAGCAGCCACGTCACCCGTCCGTATGTTTTGGCCATCGTCACCTTCCATCTCACCCCCAAGTGGCCCGTTGTCCATTTATTACTGGATAACATACCCGTTACCCTGCTGACCTGTCTCTCGCGCCCAACCGACCCCAGTTTTAAATAAAACTACCGTTATTCCCCCTACATTCACTATTCACCCATCGCACCAGAAAATTTACCTCTTACTCCTCCATTGCATTTCCATCTCCCTCGTCCACAGTCAGTCGACCCCACTAACGTCGTGTTTATTGCAGGTACTGTTGCAGAGATGGCGCCAAAGACAAGACAAGTAGGAGAGGAAAATCATTTTCTCCCACCTCCTGTCGATCTGGACAAGATCCCAATGGTCGACAAAGACAGATTGATCTCAAATACCCATTGCGATTTCAATTTCTCAGACCTCCAGTCATGGCTCAGGGAGGTTTTCCTGGACCAAAGAGATGAAATTGGACTCTGGGAGTCCAATTTACACCTTTACCTTTTTCCCCAGATCCACCACTTTGCCGAATTCGCCCTTAAATGCCAAGCTCATTATATTCCCGAACAGAGGGCCGTCGTCTCCTCATCCGGAGACACCCTGTTTTTCATCACGCCCGAAGACATAGACCAAATGATGCAAATTCCCCGTGTTGATTCTGCTTCTCCTTTCAACCCAGAAATCCTTACAGAGTTGTATCAGAAGATGATTTTTCCCTAGAGAGCTCAAATATTCGAGTTGTTCCTTCCCACCTCTGCTCAATTCCCTTCCACAAATCCCCCTTACCCGTCGTCCATGTTCTCCACCAAGGGAAACCAGGTCATTTCCTCCCTTTGGGCTCTATTAGGGTACTATTCCGACCAGTGGGTAGATGAGCCCATTCTAATTTTTCTATCCATTTTCTCCACTGATGAAAAACCCACCACACAGTTTGATTTCAGCACCTTCTTGGCCGACAATATTCATGAATAGTTCATGAATTTTGGCACGGAAGGCATGTTCAGATACTCGTCTGTATTGGCCTACATGTTTGTTTTCTATCAAGCAGATAAATTTAGTTATTCTATGCAGAAAATGGACACAGATGGAAGGCCTCGGCCAGTCACAGATTGAACCTCTTTGTTGAAGCATAACTCCACAAAATACAGCTTCAAAGCATTCATCGATCTGTTCTACCACCCTGTGGTAAGCATGTTGAGCGGCAGGCCCGAGCCTAGAATAAACGACGAAGTCCAGAGAATCATGCATCTCTCAGATAACACAAAGATCGGGGATTGGTACCTGTATCAAAACCACACAGAGATCAGAGTTTTCAGGTGCGAATTGGCACCCTACAAGATGCCAAAGTATGTTCCGGTAAGAATCTTTGCATTAGAGTATATAAGACAGATCATGAATTCATATGACATCCATTTTGTATCCCTGAAAAAAAAACAAAAACCTAGAATCAAGGGGCAGATTGGATCTTTCATCTGCAACAGTCGTGGCGTCGGGGAAGAAGCTGACAGGATGTTGAGAGAGATGAAGTTTTTCTTAAGCTTCCCATGGCACTATGATCCTCATGGGATCATCTCGGAAATGTGGGTGAAGAACAAAAATATCCCTTATGTACATGTGTCTAAGCCCGAGATTGAAAAATTTGCCAATCAGACAGTGTGGGTGCCTGACACCTTGGTCGAAGTGGAACAATAGGTTCCCCCAACCACTGTGCCACCAACGACCATGCCTTAGGTCCCTAACGAAAAAAGGCCCTGACAAGAGTCATCTCCGCCTGTCACGGAGGTATCATCTGAGGAGTTCCAGTTGCATACTAAGAGGCCCAAGACAGCCAGAGTTCCCAGCCCTACCGGGGAGAAAGAAGCCCCGCCTACCATAGTGGTCAAATCTGTCATTCCACCTTTCGGCTCAAGATTATATCAGGGCATCACCCCAGCAGTGCCAAAGAAATCCTCAGACTCCCCACTGGACACTCAACCATGCAAGATTGGGCCCAAGTTGAGCATTTTCGAGAAGTATGAGCTGATTAAGAAAAAGAATCAAACCCTTACCAACTGTACTTACGCTCAATTTCGAAAGCAGACGTCGACTGCACAACATAGGCTGTTGTCTGCATTTGACACATAAAAGTGCAGGATGCACATGGCCTTTCTCCAGGCGCAGGTACCAGACCCCAAAGTAATCACAGACTACAAGAGGGCCACCTTCGAATTCCAGACGAAGGACGTGCACCCAGCAGATCAGATGGATCTGCACAAACAGACAGGGGAGATGGTATTCCATACATTGGCACATGCTTCTGCTTCTACAGCCAAATTGCAGGTGTCGCTCAACAATGCTCAAACGCAGCTCAAGCTGGAGAAGATATCTTCCTTTGAGAAGGACAATAGAATCAAGACTTTGGAGGAGCTGGTCCTCAAGATCGGCTATGATCCTTCGAACGTCAAAGCTGCAGAGGAGATGATAAAGACGAAGAATGCAGACATCGCCTCCTTGAGGAAACAAATGAAGCTCCCTCCCACAGAGGACTCACAGGCGAAGGAGATAGCAGAGAAGGAAGGCGAGAAGGACGAAATGCTCAAGCTGCTCATGGAGCAGAACACACAGCTCAAAGAAATGGAAGCTGAGATGGAGAGATTACTAAAAGAAAAGGAGCAGATGAAGCCAATGGAAGTCATTCCATTGAGTGCCATTCCAATTTCAGAAGCAAGCACAACAGCTGTAACAACAATTCCATCCGCAACACTAGTAACACCACAAGAGGGGACAACCGACCTCGCCAAATCCACGGAAAAGATGAACCTGCAAGAGACAGAAATCAACATTCTTAAGAAGGAAGTTGAGAAACTCCAGGAACTCAAAAATTCCTTCCAGACCAGTCTCTCCAAAGAAAAGCAGATAACTGAACAACTCAAGAAGGAACTACAACATCTCCAAAAGCAAACAGTGGTAGGGAAGACTTTGGCCGAGGTCAAAGAGAATGTATGGACATACATCACAAAGTCCATAAATGAGATATGGCCCATGATCCAAATTATGTTTGAGCAGAATGAGTTGGTCCAGAGGAGCAAACAGGCCATTGATAAAATCAGAGTAGAATTGGGAGATAGACCAACTCAAGCAAATGATATCATCAAATTCCTCAATTCTAAGACCAGAGAAGAGCTAGAAGAGATGAAGATAGAAGACAGAACATAGACTATCCTTGAGGTCAAAAGAGTTTTGACCAAAAGAGGATTAATGCTTCAACTGGAATAAAAGGTTCAGATCATGGACCAGGGGGTACAAAGGTTCTTCAACAAGATCGAGGCTCTCCAAAAGAAAGGTCTCCCCGGTCTGAAGGTCATTAATGATAAACTAATGACACTCCCAGATTACAAAAAGAGATTGTCTGAAGTGTCTAAGGACAGTTCAAAGTTTGCTAGCATACAAGGGAGCATCACTGGAAAAGCATTCTTGGATGCCCTTCAGTTGGACATCAGCATCCAACACGAGATTCGATACATATTCCTCACTAAGCCTACATTCGCTAAGTATACGGAAATGGACGAAGTGTATCAGAGACTTCTCAAAGTTATTGTGTCTAGTCATCTCAGATGGGAGGAACTCTGCGATCTGCTCAATTAGCAGATGAGATGTCCAGGTCCAGTCACCTGTCCAGTCAGATGAGGTCGTGCAAAGGCTTCATCAACGGTCTACCCAGAAATTCTGCGTGCAATTGCACCAAGTCATCAAGCAGTTTGATTAGTTAAATTAGTTAGGCTAAAAATAGAATTAACACGTCCTGATCAGTTATGACAGGAACGTTTGTAATTTGAGTTATAAATACTTCACCTTTCAAGGTATTGAGGGTTGTTGATCTTCACACCCTGACGCTATCAGACTGTACCATTTTTATGAGATCTGCCATTAATAAAAAGGAGGCACTTTTACAGGATTCTTGCGTGTATTCAATGGTGATGTTTATTCTTTAAGTTGAATGCTATATTTTCTTTGTGATCATATTGTTTTCTGAAACTAATCTTTAAGAGTAACGTATGTTGCAGGATTTATCTTGGATTTCTGATTCTAAAGATTTTAATGTTTATCTTCTGATGTTTTCAATTAAGAAATTCTTAACTGCTTCTTAGTTGAATTTATTTTTCTCATCTTTTCTTCTGTCCATCGTTTAAGATACTAAAAGATCTAGTGAGTATATTATCTCGCCCTGTGGAAGTCTTCTTTTCTCGTTTCTGGTTGTATTTCATATTTAATTAAATACATACCCCATAGCCCAATGAGGTGTAGACTGTCTCAACCAATTCAAAAACACTTTGACAACAAAACCTACCTATTTCTTTACCTAGCCTAATATCTAAATTGAAAACATAGCTAAATCATATAGAGAGATCCCTCTCTGAAGCTGGAAGGGCTAGAACCCAGCTTTAAAAGTGGTTGGATAAAGTTACCTTTGCAGATTTCTTCTGTTTCAACCTCTAGGAAATTTACTAAGTGCTAACACCCCAGAGAGTGCAGATCTTCGAGTTTTTCCTCCCACAGAATGCCCAATTCCCCAAGAAAAATCCCCCCTACCATTCTTCCATGTTTTCAGAAAAAGGAAACCAAGTCATTTCATCCTTGTGTTGATTTCTCATATATTACTCAGAGGAATGGGTGGATGAGCCAATCCTAGGTTTCTTGTCCATATTTTCTATCGAAGAGAAAGCCACCACTCATTTCGACTACAACAGTTTTCTAGACAAGAACATACATGAGCAAATTTTTAGATTTCCCATAGAGGGTATGTTCTGGTATTCTTCAATACTGGCTTACATGTTCATGTTCTTTCAAGAAGATAAGTTCTTGTTTCCCATACAAAAACTGAACTAGGATGACAAACCACAACCTGTCACCTCTTGGACTTCATTGTTGAGGAAAAACTCCCCAGAGCTTAATTTTAAGAAATTCATTGAGAAATTTTACTACCCAGTGGTAAGCATGCTCAGTGGTAGACAAAAACCGAGGATAAATGAGGAGATCCAAATAATTATACACCTCTCGGACCTCGCCAAGACTGGAGACTGGTATCTGTATCAAAATCACATGAAAATCATAATTTATGGATGTGAGTTGGCTCCTTATAAACTTTGAAGATATGTACCTGTAAGGATATTTTCCTTGGAATACATCAGGCAAATGATCAATTCAGACGACATACATTTTGTAGCTTTGAAAAAGAAACAACGGTTGAGAATTAAAGGGCAGAGAGGATCCTTTATCTATAACAGTCAAGATGCTGAGGAAGAGGCAAACAAGCTACTAAAGGAAATGAAGTTTGGTATCAGTTTCCCGTGGCACTATGATCCATGTGGGATCATTGCAGAAATGAGATTGAGGAATAAAAGTTCCCCATATGCTCATGTTCCCAAACCTGATATCAAGAACTATGTGAATTGATTGAGTAGAAGATGAGGTGGACGTACATGTCAGCATGGAGAACAGTCAAAGTCAGGTTGATGATTCGCCAACCATCTTTCCCAAAATCAACATGGAGAATTCGACAGATCATAAGCAGTTCCTACAATTTTGTATTATGTTATCTAGTTAGTTAGCATGAGATTTTTCCATGTCCTGATCATTAATGACAGGATCGATTATAATGTTTTCTATATATACTTCAAATTTCAAAGTACTGAGGGTTGATCTTTATGCCCAAGCAAGTTGTAAGAACTGTAATCTTTCTCAAGATATTTACCAATAATAAAAAGGACATTTCACAAGATTCCTGCGTGTTAACTGTTGGTGATGTTTTCTCCTCTTTGTTGAAAGGTTTTTCTATCTTCATTATTATTTATGTTTTCTATATCTGATCATTTAAAAGAAGTTTGAAGTGTAGAATTTATCTTTGTATACTCTGTTTCTGTCTTTTAAAGATCTAAATGTTTATCTTCTGATGTTATGATAAAGAAATTCTTAAATTCTTCTTTGTTATATTTGATTTCCTCATATTTTCTGCTACCCATCATTTTATTCTAAAGGATCTAACAGTTGCATTATCCTGGCCTATGAAAGCACCTTATAAAATTTGTTCGTTGCTCTCAAACTTTATAAAACAGACCCCATAGCCCAATGGATAGACATGGGGTCTATCTAAAACTGTAAAATGCATATTGAAAATAAGATTTCTAGAATGGTGGCGGCTTATCTCTAAGAAGAGATGTGACGACCACGCTCATTCGCAAGAAGATGATTACAATGAGGCTCTCGAATCCTTTTCACAATAAACATGAATACCAAAACTCTATACATCCAAAAACCTAACCCTAGGAGATGAAGCGCCAAAAGTCATGTGGGCCTCATTGGGGTAAGTTAGTACATCAACTTCCCGAGGTCGTAACTTTTGCATATGATATCTGTTTTAGTTGCACAATATCCCATTGGAAAAGTATATCCGAGGACTACACATTATGCTGTTAAAAGTGTGACTCCATATATATTTTGATTGTGGAAATCCTTGAAAAAATTGTTTAGGTCCTAAAAATAGCCTCGAAAGTTCAGGACCTGAAAACTAGGAAAAACATGTCAAACTAGAAACTGCCAAGATGAGCCAGTTGGAATAGGTGGGTGGCCACCGATATCCATATGGATCACTAGTGGACCTTCAGTATATTGGTAGAGATCTAAATCCCTTCTCCTCTCTCAATTCTCTCTCCTTCTTAGGCCTTGTGACCATTGACCACATAAAGATTCAAAATATGTAGAGAGAGCAAGAGAGTAGATTTTAGTAGGCCCTCAACTCATGGTACATGGAACACTAGTCTAGTAGTAATCCATTGGCTTGTGCAGATGCATGACTTCCATTTTCAAATTATTTGTTTGTACTCGAATTTGTAAATATAGATCAAGACATATTAGAGAGCCATCAATCCACAAAAACGTTGTGGTGTGTCATGCATTTGTGAATTCATTTTCCTTGTGTGGATTTCCACAACCCCTAGTAGAGAATCCTCTAAAAGAATTGATTTCTATGTGAGTTTGGATAAGAGGCTTTTATTGCAAATATTAGAAGCCTATTCCTAGGAACATTAAGGAGCCTTGAAGAAGCCATAAAGTCAAGTGAAGAAGCCCCTAAGGTCGGCCATCCTTAAGGAAGAGGCGCAACCCAAAAGTTGTGACCCTTAGTCGCACCCCTTCATGTGGAGAAGAATCATATAAATAAGAGGAGCCTCATTTGTAATTTGGATCACACCAATTCGAATTGACCAAGGAAGAGGAGTAAATTTTAGCCTAGAGGAGTGAATTTCCAAGGGAAGATGAAATGAACAAGGGCAAAATTCCAAGGGAAGATGAAGTATTGTGATGATTTGTTCTAGGGTTTTCGTTGAAAGTTATTTTGACATTTTCGATATATATATATATATATTTCTAGAACGATTCACATAAAGAAACTTGGAGGTGTTTCATAATAGATAGCGAAGAATATTTGGTTCAAATTGCATGTCTTGACTCATTACAGGTTTGGAGTTATACTCGGTGGAAGTTGAGGTTTTTTAAACTAGGGTTTTCTTCTTCAAAATGAGTCATCATGCCACTATAACTTTTTTTCAGGGAATATTCAAGGAGAGAAACTTGGAGGAATTTCATAGAAGATATCGAATAAGATTGGGTACAAGTTTTAGATCTTGATTCATTTGAGGTACAAAGTTATACTTGTTGGAAGTTAGAGTTTGTGACTAATCCAAAAACTAGCCCCAAACAGGTTTTTGATATAAAAAGGTTATATCTAAAGCTTGGTTGGTCCAAATTGAATTCCACTTGTCACATTAGAAGGAAAAGAAATCTTGATATATAAGGTCCAAGCTTCAAAATCAGAAACACAAAATTGAGCTTGTGGCAAATCTTACAAGTTTGCAGATTTGAGGTACATTTTTGAGCAATTTTGTACGCAGATTTAAGAAGTGATTTTTGGATTGTATTTGAAGGTTGATTTGATCATGTATCATCATTTAAAATATTCCAAGGGGATTGGTGTCTCCTTCCAGTAGGTTCTAGAAAACTTAGGGAGTGGGTGCTTCCTCAAAGTTGGTGCTTGTAAAATACTTAATGATGCAGGAGCATCGCAAATACCCAAAACGAGCGTGGAGCCAACGCATGTGTTTTTAAACACATGACATATTTCTTTGAATTTTTTATGAAACTGAAGTGCCAAACCTTTAATGAATCCTTTATGAAGGAGTTCCTTTTGTATATTGTATCAGACCTCGAGCCATATGCTCTTGTCTGAAGTAGATAAGGAGGCATTTAATCTAGTTAATGCAGGTAGGTAGGATTTATTTCTAGATTAGATAGTTTTAGAGTCTGAGAGGGAAAATGGATATAAACACCCTCATTATATCATTGTAACATTAGCCAGCATTCAGAAGAGAAGAGCAAGCAGAAAATTGTGTGAAGAACACCCAAGTACAGATGTTGAATTAATAGAAAAGAGTCTTTGATTCAAACTCATGGCTGGTGTTGTTTCTCTGTGTATGTTGTTTATGTGCTCATGAATGTTTGTTTTGTTATGCTGTGCATGAGATTCAGGTTTTTCAGGCTGAAGTCTGAAGAAAAGAGAGAATGAGTTTCAATTGTTTCTCTATCTGAGCCAGGAGATTCCTGCAAAGAGTGCAGTTGAATTCATCCGCATAGAGTGCGTCGATGAAGACTCAGTAGTTAAACACTTATTCTCATCCACCCAGAAGTTGACGGCATTTTCAAAGCCGTGTGAGGGGTGCACAGGGGGACAAAGAAGTCTCAGTTGTTAATCTAAGAAAAGGAAGCTTAATACTGTTGCTGCAGAAAGTGCGCAGAGTCTGAAAGATTCAACACCAGGGAAGTTGTTGAACGTCGTGCGTAAGGAGAATGCGCAAGACCCTCTAAGAGAGTCAGAGTTAACAAACTCAGGAGGGATCGCACCTTCGTGGTATCGTCAAAGGAGAGCACTGGGATTTGTGCATGGACGCTTTAAGAACAAGTTCAAGTGCAGGCTTTGAAGGATAAGTCAGGAGAAGGAACACTTGGCCACTTTCGCGAGAAATCTTCAAGGGGGAAGAATCAACGGTCAGGATTCGCCGAAGGAAACAGCGAAAACCCGTAGGCCATTAGATCTCGGAGGAGTTGCGCCTGGTTTAAGCTGGAAGGAGCAGAGGAAGATCCCGGAGATTCGGAGTTCGGGGTATCGGAGTTTCCGTGGTCATGGAACTCTTGTGGAAAGAAATCGTGATTAGCGATTCCCCGAAGAAGATCAGTGTCCTTGATCACAGCAGGGGCACGTGGTGAGAGATCCCTCTGAGTCGGGGATCAGGGAATTGGAAATCCCGTGCACACGACAATGGGAATCGCGATATCCCCATGCGTGATTTCCCGACGGAGCTAAGGCATAGGGGAGGACAGGGGTCAGAAGGCAAGCCCTTGTAGGGAGGCGAGGACAGGTGGCATCTGAATTCGGGGATCGGATATCCCGAAGGTGTGAGTTCTACGCTGTTTGAACTCGCGAATTCCAAAATCCTGATAAGGGTGAAGGACATGGTCTCGTGGGCCATAGGTCACATGAAAGAGGAGTTAGCCAAAGGGTTAAGGGTCACAAAAGTGCCATCAGAGATCGGGAATCGGGGATTCGTAAGAGCAGTGACTCACGACCGTGCGAGTACCGATTTTTCGATGGGAAAAATTCTCGATAAAGGGTAAGGAAGCTGCAGGAGAACAGTCATCGGGGTTCGGGGATTTACAAGACCCATTTCCGTGAGCGCACGACTCGCGATCTAGTGAGGTCCAACTTCCCGATTTCAAGAAGGGAGGTCATACAGAGCATTCTGTGGGTGACAAAAGGTCCCGATAAGGGATTTGAAGAATCAATTTAGCTCTTCGGGCCTAGGGAAGAGAAGGTCCTAGTGAGAGCGGACGTGCCCCGGGTGGCGTCTGCGTCCGAGTGGTATCAGAGTGAGAAAATCTCTCTGTTTTCTGTAACAGAGGAGAAGAGAAAATTTCACCATGCCACCGAGAAGAGGTAGACAATCACCCAATCTAGAGGGGGAAAGGGAACTCTCCAGGGAAAGAGAAATGTCCAGAGAAAGAAGTAGCCAAGGACAAAATGTAGAGATGGAGAGGGAAATACGAAATCTTCGTGCCAGAATGGAAGATATGGAAGCAACGCAGAGATGCACAGCCAATGCTAGAGATCTGAGTGACTCCGAAGGCGGAGTTGAGGCTGAACCATAAGGAGAAGTTGCAGCCAAAGATGCAGCCAATGAGCGATTGATTAAATCTATCGCCCGAATGAGTTCTAAGACAAAAATGGACACTCCAGTCTACGAAGGAAATCTGGATGAAGAAGAGCTTCTGGATTGGATTAGAGCTCTTGACACCTACTTCGATTATGAGGATATCGAAGAGGATAAAAAGGTCAGGCATGCTGTCACGAAATTGAAGGGACATGCAGCATTATGGTGGGACGAGCTTCAAGTAGATAGACATTCCAAAGGCAAACAAAAGATCAAAAGATGGGATCGAATGATTGCGAAGATGAAGGCAAAATTCATCCCAAGGGATTATCAGATCACACTGTTCAGGAGAATGCAGAGCCTGAGACAGAAGTTGATGACGGTGAAGGAATACACCGAAGAATTTTACAAGCTCAATATCAGAGCAGGTCATCGGGAGAGCGATGATGAAAAAGTAGCCAGGTATATGAATGGCTTAAGATACGATATCCAGGATGAGATGAGCATGACAACTGTCAGAATGGTTGAGGATGCTTATCAGATGGCATTGAAGGCAGAAGAGAAACTAAGCGATAAGCCAGCACAGCGAGGGCGAGGTAGGAGCCAACTGAAAGGTAAGTCAGTTACCCAAGATAGGTTCCAGAAATTTAAGGATGACTGGAAGAATCCTCAGACCAGAATGGAAAGAGGTGGAAGTTCTCAGCAAGGCAAGCACACTAAACAACGAAGGCAACAGGCAGAACCAGATGGAGGATATGCTGATAACAGTACTTTTCCTCGTACCAGAGGTAGAGGAAGAGGCAGAGGAGGAATCATCACATGATACACATGTGGGAAAAATGGACATAAGGTAGTTGACTTTCCAGATAGGAAGATAGATAAAGGAGAAGCTCACATCGCCGAGGCACAAAGGCGAGTTGCTGAAGCAGAGGACGCAGAAGACAGAAGGTCTTTGATGATGCGAAAAGTTCTCTTAACACCCGAGAAGGAGGTGGAGGACATAGCTCAGAGAAGCTAACTGTTCAGAACTGCATGCAAGACCAAAGATAGGAAATGCAAGGTCATTGTGGACAACGAAAGCACCGACAATCTCGTTTCAACTGAGATGGTGGAGAAACTAGAGCTGGAGACAACTGATCACTAGAGTCCATATAAAGTCTCATGGCTACAGAAGGGACATCAAGTGAGTGTCACTAAACAATGCTTAGTTGACATCAAGATAGGAGGATATAACGATAAAATACTCTGTGATGTTATTCCTATGGATGTATGTCATTTATTGCTAGGCAGACCATGGCAATATGACAGGAACGTAATTCATGATGGGAATATGAATACGTACACCTTAGAGAAGAATGGGAGAACACACATGTTACTTCCAATAAAAGACTAGGAGGTGAAACCGGAAGTGAACAACAGGATACTTCTCATGAGTGGGAAGGAACTTCTGGAAAAAGTAAAGAAGAAGGAAGATCCACAATTCTTGGTGGTCAGGAAACCGAGAGTTTTTTTTACCAGCACAAGAGTGGATGATCTGCCGACAGAAATTCAGGAACTATTGGAAGAGTTCGCTGATATAGTGGTGGACGAATTACCTCATTCGTTGCCGCCGATGAGGAGCTTGAGCCATCACATAGACCTCATACCAGGAGCTAGTTTTCCAAACAAAGCAGCGTACAGGTTGACACCGCAGGAGAACGAGGAGGTCAAAAGGCAGGTACAGGAACTGCTGGATAAAGGACTAGTCAGGGAGAGTCTAAGTCTGTGTGCCGTACCAACAGTACTAAGTCCAAAGAAGGATGGAGGTTGGAGAATGTGCACTGATTCCAGAGCCATCAACAAGATAACCATCAGGTACAGGTTTCCATTGCAGAGGATGGATGACTTGATGGACTGCTTGAGTGGAGCAGAGTTTTTTTCAAAGGTTGATTTGAAAAGCGGATACCATCAGATTCGCATGAGGGAAGGCGATGAATGGAAGACAATGTTCAAAACCAATGAAGGGTTGTACGAATGGCTAGTCATGCTGTTTGGTTTGACGAATGCACCAAGTACATTCATGAGGCTGATGAATGAAGTGCTGAAGGAATTCATTGGTAAGTTTGTCATTGTTTATTTAGATGACATATTGATTTTCAGCAAAACGAAGGAAGAACATCTGAAGCATTTAGCTGCAGTAATGAGGAAGCTACAACAAGAGAAGTTGTTGATCAATGTGAGGAAATCTTCATTTATGAAGACATAACTCATTTACTTGGGGTTTGTCATATTGGCAAATGAATTGAAGATGGATCCAAGTAAAGTGGAGGTGATTAAAAATTGGGCATCACCAAGAAATTCTTTCGAGGTGAGAAGTTTCCACGGATTGACAAGTTTCTACAGGAAATTCATTAGGAACTCCAGTGGGATTAGTGCAGCGATGATGGACACAATCAATAAAAGACATAAATCTTTTCATTGGACTGAAGCGGCAGAGAAGAGATTCAATCTGTTGAAGCGAAAGATCACCGAACAGCCGGTGTTGGTGTTACCAGATTTCATGAAGACATTTCAGGTGAAATGTGATGCAAGTGGCTTTGCCATAGGAGCGGTCTTGAGCTAGGAGGATAGACCAATTGCATATTTAAGCAAGAAGCTGGATGAGGCAAAGGTGAAGTACTCAATGTATGATAAGGAATTTTATGCTATCGTACATGCGTTGAAGAAGTGGAGGCATTACTTGATCCCAAAGGAATTTGTTCTATATAGTGATAATCATGCATTACAGTTTGTGACTCAGCAATAGAAGTTGAATC
The DNA here is from genome assembly GCA_010110895.2 of Picea sitchensis. Taxonomy (NCBI): domain Eukaryota; kingdom Viridiplantae; phylum Streptophyta; class Pinopsida; order Pinales; family Pinaceae; genus Picea; species Picea sitchensis. Next base: position 33,500 of record SNQJ01S0029691.1, on the reverse strand, counting down.
AGAAACATTCTAAATGGGTAGAGTATATGCATAATTTTACGTTTGTAATTAAACAAATTTCAGGTACTGCTAACAAAGTGGCTGACGCTTTGAGCAGGAAGTGTTTGTTGCTGCAGGAGTTCAGAGTCAAAACATTGGGTTTTGAAAACCTTAAGGACATGTATGCAGGTGATGTTGATTTTGCAGAGGCATACGAGGCAGCTGAGAATCCAGTTCTCAGAGACAGAAGCTCGTGGATGGATTACATGATCCAAAATGGACTGTTGTTCAGAGGCAATTAGTTATTCATTCCGAATTGCTCCATGAGAGAGAACCTGCTAAAGGAGAAGCACAGTGGCGGATTAGCAGGGCATTTTGGCCACAATAAAACGTTTGCAAAGCTGAGCGAAGCGTATTTTTGGACGAAGATGCGAACATATGTCAAAAAGTTTGTTGACAGGTGCAGAATTTGTCAACATTCAAAGGGTAGAAAGCATAATGCGGGATTCTATCAATCATTACCCATACCTGAGAGGCCATGGGATGAAATCCGCATGGATTTCATATTGGGATTACCGAGAACACAAAGAGGACATGATTCGATCTTTGTGGTGGTCGACAGGTTTTCGAAAATGGAAAATTTCATTCCATGCCAGAAGACCAGCGATGCGACTCATATCAAAAACTTGTTTTTCAAGGAAATTGTTCGACTTCATGGTTTACCCAGAAGCATAGTATCGGACAGGGATACAAAATTCGTAGGACATTTCTGGAGGACACTCTTAAAGAATATGGGAACTAACTTGATGTTTAGTTCAACCTATCATCCTCAAATGGATGGGCAAACAGAGGTTGTAAATCGAAGCCTTGGAGATTTATAAAGAAGCCTGGTGACGGAGCACCACAACAGTTGGGATAATGTGTTGCCACAGGCAGAATTCGCTTACAATGATTCAGTGAACAGAAGCACAGGGAAAATTCCATTTGAGATTGTATATGGCAGGCAGCCGAGAGGAGTATCTGAACTGAGGGACCTAGAGCAGATAATCACAAAGAGTGCAAGCGCTGAAGAATTCGCAGAGGCGATGGAAGAACTTCACAGCAGAGTGAAGCAACGATTGGTGGAGTCGAACCAGGAATATAAACGCAGAGCGGATCAACATAGAAGACAAATTCAGTTCGAGGTTGGTGATCTAGTTCTGGCGCATCTGAGGAAAGAAAGGTTCCCAAGGGGAATATACAACAAGTTGAAGATGAAGAAAATTGGGCCATGCAGAGTCCTGAAGAAATTGGGAGAGAACGCATATGAAATTGAATTGCCATATGACATTGGAATATCTCCGACATTCAATGTCTCAGACTTATATCCATATAAGGCTAAAGAAGCATAAGCTGGAAGTGATGAGCAACCAGAAATCCAGTGGCAGAAGCAGATGCAGATTCAAGAGAAGCCACAGATGTAGTATATACTTGACAAGAGAGTTAGCAAAAGGACCAGACGGAAGCAATACTTCGAGTATCTGGTGAAATCGAAAAAAACCATCCAGTGGAAGATGCCAGCTGGGAAAGCGAAGCAGAGATTCAAAAGCATGGACAGACTGTGTAGGAGCTCATGGACAGGAGCCCATGAAAGTTTTCAAGACGAGGAGTATGATGCAGGAGCATCGCAAATACCCAAAACGAGCGTGGAGCCAACGCATGTGTTTTTAAACACATGACATATTTCTTTGAAATTTTTTTGAAATTGAAGTGCCAAACCTTTAATGAATCCTTTATGAAGGAGCGCCTTTTGTATATTTTATCAGACCTCGAGCCATACGCTCTTGTCTGAAGTAGATAAGGAGGCATTTAATCTAGTTAATGCAGGTAGGTAGGATTTATTTCTAGATTAGACAGTTTTAGAGTTTGAGAGGGAAAATGGATATAGACACCTTCATTGTATCATTGTAACATTAGCCAACATTCAGAAGAGAAGAGCAAGCAGAGAATTGTGTGAAGAACACCCATGTACATATGTTGAATTAATAGAAAAGAGTCTTTGATTCAAACTCATGGCTGGTGTTGTTTCTCTGTGTATGTTGTTTATGTGCTCATGAATGTTTGTTTTGTTATGCATTTGCTTTGTATATGTTGTGCATGAGATTCAGGTTTGTCAGGCTGAAGTCTGAAGAAAAGAGAGAATGAGTTTCAATTGTTTCTCTATCTGAGCCATGAGATTCCTGCAAAGAGTGCAGTTGAATTCATCTGCATAGAGTGCGTCGATGAAGACTCAGTAGTTAAACACTTATTCTCATCCACCCAGAAGTTGACGGGGTTGTCAAAGCCGTGTGAGGGGTGCACAAGCGGACGAAGAAGTCTCAGTTGTTAATCTGAGAAAAGGAATCTTAAGACTGTTGCTGCAGAAAGTGCGCAGATTCTGAAAGATTCAACACCAGGGAAGTTGTTGAACGCCACGCGTAAGGAGCATGCGCAATACCCTCTGAGAGAGTCGGAGTTAACAAGCTCAGGAGGGATTGCACCTTCGTGGTTTCGTCAAAGGAGAGCACTGGGAGTTGTGCATGGACGCTTTAAGAATGAGTTCAAGTGCAGGCTTTGAAGGATAAGTCTGGAGAAGGAACACTTGGCCACTTTCGCGAGAAATCTTAAGGGGGAAGAATCAACGGTCAAGATTCGCTGAAGGAAACAACGAAAACCTGTAGGCCGTTAGATCTCAGAGGAGTTGCGCCTGGTTTAAGCCGGAAGGAGCAGAGGAAGATCCTGGAGATTCAGAGTTCGGGGTATCGGAGTTTCCGTGGTCGTGGAACTCTTGTGGAAAGAAATCGTGATTAGCAATTCCCCGAAGAAGATCAGTGCCGTTGATCACAGCAGGGGCACGTGGCGAGAGACCCCGCCGAGTTGGGGATCGGCGAATTGGAAATCCCGTGCACACGACAACGGGAATCGTGATATCCCGATGCGTGATTTCCCGACGGAGCTAAGGCATAGGGGAGGGCAGGTGTCAGAAGGCAAGCCCTTGTAGGGAGGCGACGACAGGTGGCATCGGAATTTGGGGATCGGAGATCCCGAAGGTGTGAGTTCTACGCTGTTTGAACTCGCGAATTCCGAAATCCTGATAAGGGTGAAGGACGTGGGCTCGTGGGCCATAGGTCACATGCAAGAGGAGTTAGCTGAAGGGCTAAGGGTCACAGGAGTGCCATCAGAGATTGAGAATCGGGGATTCGTAAGAGCAGTGACTCACGATCGCGTGAGTACTGATTTTTCGACGGGAAAAATTCTTGATAAAGGGGAAGGAAGCTGCAGGAGAATAGTCATCGGGGTTCGGGGATTTACAAGACCCATTTTCGTGAGCGCAAGACTCGCGATCTAGCGAGGTCCGACTTCCCGATTTCAAGAAGGGAGGTCATACAGAGCATTCTGTGGGTGACAAAAGGTCCCGATAAGGGATTTGAAGAAGCAATTTAGCTCTTCGGGCCTAGGGAAGAGAGGGTCCTGGTGAGAGCGGACGTGCCCCGGGTGGCGTCTGTGTCACTTAAGAAAAGTTTTTGTAGTTTTCTCCCAATTGAGTTTCCACGTAAAACTTTGTGTGCAATGTGTATGATTTTATGTGATGATTAATGAAATTATTAATGGTTAATGTTTATGTAGTGCTTGAACGTTAAAATTGTTGAAATAACTCTATATTGATTCACCCCCCGTCTTAGTATTCTTGAATATTCTAACAATTGGTATTAGAGCGAGTTCCTTTAGGAACAATCTAACCACTGGAAGGAAGATCATGGATAAACAAGGATAATTTAGAAAAAATGGAACACCATTGTTTGATGGTAAAATTATGTTTTTTGGAGGATAAGAATGAGAGCATTTTTGCAGGCATGAGAATTTGATGTTTGACAAGTTGTAGTAAATGGATACACTGCAACATCTTCTCCCTCAACAGATAATGCCAGGAAAAATCTCAATGAATACAATTCAAAGACTCTAAATGTCATTCTAAGTGGTCTAATAGGTTCAAAATTTGTTAAGGTTATGCATTGTGATTCTTCAAAGGAAATTTGGGACAAACTCAATAATTTTTATGAAGGAGTTGCTAAAGTCAAAGGGGCCAAGCTTCAGACTTACAAAGGATAATTTGAACATCTAATAATGAAGGAAGAAGAAGATATTGCAACTTATTTTCTCTGAGTTGATGAAATTGTGAATACTATAAGAGGACTCGGAGAAAAAATTGAAAATTACGTTATTGTGCAAAGGTACTGAGATATTTCTCAATGATATTTGACCCTAAAATATCATTTCTAGAATAAAGAAAAGATCTGATTACATTGAGCATGGATGAATTACATGTAATACTTACAACATATGAAATGAGAACATGAAAATCCATCCAGAAGGGAAGAAAATTTCAAAACCTCCAAGAAGACAAGAAAGAACAAGCCAAGGTTAAAACCCTGCTCGAACAATAGTGATGATTTAGAGAATGAAGAAGAAGCCAACTTTGTGAGAAAGATGAAAAAAGGAACCAACAAGTACATAGGTAAGCTTCCTTTCAAATGATTTAATTGTGGTAAAGTTGGACATTTTCTTCCAAATGTGGTTATGCAAGGGCTTTAGATAGTGATGAAGAAGATGTTCCTAAGAAAGAAAATAAATATTAGAAAAGAGACAAGGAAATAAGTAAAGGAATATTTTTGAAAAATAAAAGCCTCTATTCAAAAGACGATAGTTCCTCATATGATGAAGATGATGATAATGACAATGACTCAAGAAGAGTACTCTTCATGGTGTTAGAGACTCAAGTGGAAACTACTGAAAATAATGAAGGAGAATATGAAGAAGAAGGAGAAGTGAATCTTGAGGAAGAATTGATAAGTTCCTTACGTGATCTAAGAATAGAAAGGAAGAAAAACATGTATCACAAAGAAGAATTAAGTAAACAGAAGGAAGACTGTCAAAACCCTAGCAAAAATTCTGAAGAAGCCAAACATACTATCATAGATCTAAGGATTCAATTGGAAGAATCCAAAGTGATTGAAGAAACACTCAAGAGATAACTGGAAGAAAAGGAGAAAATAATAGAGAATATGGAAGCTGAAATAGTCTCACTAAGAAAGGAACTATAGAAGGACATCCAACTAAAGTTCAACAATAACAACAAAATATTGGATGAAATAATCAGCAATAAAAAATCATTCTATGAAAAGTATGGACTTGGATACAAACAAAATAATATTGATGAGGGTTCAATCTCTATGATGACAGGAAATGAAGTAGAGCAAATAAGTTATGCAGATACTATCAGGGGTTCCATGAAGAAAGAAGAATGCAAGACTCTAAAGGAGGACATATAAAAACCATAAATAAAGAAGAAGCAAGAAGAATATCATGCATTCAAAGGAACATGGAATCGACAACCAACAATGAAGAAGACCCAAGAATAAGATCATGATTTCAGAAGAACATACCAACTAGAAGACCACCCACACCCAAGCACCAAATTATTTTTCTTGGCTTGTGTTATTCTTGCAATAATTTTGGGCATAAATCCATAGATGTAGATTCTATGCAAAGGGTAGAAACACATATAACAAAATTAGCTATGAAAATCCCAAGAATCATTACGAAGGAAATTATCCCATAAACCCTTGTGAGGCGTTTGACATAAATTATAATAGTTTTGGTGCTCCGAGTTATGAAATTGAATACTACAAATGTAACAATTTTTGACACATAGCTAGAAATTGCAAAAGTGATTCGATAGTTTTTTCAAAATAAACTAAGCATGTTCCTTTCAATCATATAGGGGAACAACAAAGAACTTGGAAAATGAAGCAAGAAGATATGAAGGTTGAGGAATGTGGGTTTTCCTTACAAGCCCAAAATAGAAGAAGCCATTGGTATATTGACAATGGATGTTCAAAGCACATGATAGGAGACAAAAACATATTTGTAACATTAAATAAATAAAGAGAGGGGCATTTCACGTTTGACAATGATAACTCAACCAAAATTATAGGAAAAGACACAATCAGTCTTAGAAACAAAGATGTTGTGGCACAAAATGTCCTAATTGTTGAAAATATGAAGCATAATTTTCTGAGTGTGAGTCAAATGTGTGATCAGGGACACACACTTATATTTAATTCAAAATAATGTGCAATAAGGAAAGAAGGATCAGGAAGACTAGTGGCAACAACAACAATGAATCCAAAGAACATATACATCTTGAATGAGATTGAAGAAGAAAGATGTTGTTTGGGAAAATAAGATGAAAGTTGTCTTTGGAATAGGAAAATGGACCATATAAGCTTTTATGATCTTTTCAAGCTCAGTAAGAAGCAAGTTATAAGAGAAATTCCATAAATTACAAAGCCAACAAATACTATGTGCAAGCATTGTCAGCACGAAAAAAAAATAAAAGTTGAATTCAAGACAAATGAATACTCTATGACAAAACCATTGGAGATTATACACATTGATTTATGTGGGCCCATGAGAACAAAATGAATGGATGGAGAACAATACGTCATTCTACTCATTGATAACTACACCAGAATGACCTGGGTTTGTTGCCTCAAGAAAAAGTCAGAATCTTTTGAATGTTTCAGGGTATTCAAGGAACTAGTTGAAAATGAATATGATTTGAAAATCAAGTTATTAAGATCAGATAATTGAGGTGAATTTACTTCAAATAAATTCAGGGATTTCGGTGAAGAACATGGAATAAAAATACAATTATCAATAACTAGAACACCTCAGCAAAATGGAGTTGCTGAAAGGAAAAACATAATTGTACGAGAAATGGCCAGAACCATGTTGATAGATTGATGGTGATAGATTAAGTTAGAATTTTTCCAGGGATATGCATAATGAATTTTAAATGTCCCTACTTGGGGAGTTGAATTTCTTCTTGGGACTCCATATATCTATTCTAGATGAAGGAATTTTCATTTCCCAAACCAAGTACATGAAGGAAATGCTAAAGAAGTTCGAAATGGAATACTGTAAACATGTGAGTACTCCCATGGTTACCAGTTGCAAGTTGAGAAAAGATGATGAATCTAAAGAAGCGGATCAAATCTACTCTACATATCAATTATTGGTAGTATACTCTATATGACAACTTCAAGACCAGAAGTAATGCGTGACAATTGGACAGTTAGCAAGATTTAAAGAAACACCAAAGGAAACCCAAGTTCTAGTAGTGAAAAGGATCTTCAAATATAATAAAGGAACAACATATTTTGGGCTATGGTATCCTAAAGGAAATGAGTTAACTATGGTCGCCTACAAAGATGCAGATTGGGTAGGAAGTATTGATGATAGAAGAAGTACAAGTTGAGAAAATTTATTCTTAGGTGAGTGCTTAGTGTTCTAGTTGAGAAAGAAGCAATCTTCAATATCCCTATCCACAACAGAAGTAGAATATATCACAACAACAACATTTTGTACTCATATTCTATGGATGAGACAAAACCTACAAGACATACAAGTGAGATAGGATGATCCTATTTCAATACTCTGTGACAACACCAATGTTATAAGCATCTCCAAGAATCCAATGATGCATTCCAAGACCAAACATATTCCTATTAAGTTCCACTTTCTACGGGAACAAGTCACAAAAAATAATATCAAGTTGGAGTACATTGGGAAAAAATAACAAAATGCATACATCTTCACAAATCCTCTTCCTAGGGAGACCTTTGAGTATCTTCAACGAAAAATGGGAGTAATTTCTCCTCCAAATTGATTTCCATAATCTTATGCAAGATCAAAAATGGGAATACTGTGAGGGGGGAGTTACCATTTTCCATTGATGAGAAATGGGGAGAGAAAAATAGTAAACCTAGAAGCATTGAAGATAGGGGGAGTCAACAAGAAGACAAGAGGATAGTACAATCATTGGGATCATAGCATGGAGAAAGGGGAGCATGAGCGTTTTACTAAGTTTCCATCAATGCCAAAGGGGGAGATTGTTGGAAAATTGGTTGTCATTGATGTCAACCTTATAAGAAGACCTAAATCAAATCCCACAAGCCCCGTGTTCACTTGAAAACGCCTTGAAGAACCTTGAAGGAGCCTTGACATAAGTGTATATAAATCAAAATTGGTCCCCTTATGACATAGATTTTAAGAATCGCCCTCACGAGATGAAATAACATGTGGTTGTTTCCACATGCCCACTTTGAGTTGTACACAAATGGAGCCTTTAAGGATCCTTGAAGAAGCCCTAAAACCGAGTGAAGAAGCCCCTAAAGTCAAGTGAAGAAGCCCCTAAAAACAAGATAAGAAATCCCTAAAGCCAAGTGAAGAATCCCATAAATCCAAGAGAAGAATCCCCTATTGTAAAGTAAAGAAGCCCTTAAGGTCGGTCATCCTTAAGGAAGAGGTGGAACCCAAAATTTGTGACCCTTGTCACACCCCATCATGTGGAGAAGACTCATATAAACAAGAGGAGCCTCATTTGGCATTTGGATCACACCAATTTGACTTAATCAAGGAAGAGGAGCAAATCTCAGCCCGGAGGAGTGAATTTTCAAGGGAAGATGAAGTGAAGAAGGGAGAAATTCCAAGGGAATATGAAGTCTTGTGATGATTTCTTCTAGGATTTTCTTTGAAGGTCATCTTGGAATTTTCGATATAAATTTGTTTATAGAATGATTCAAATAGAGAAATTTGGATGTGTTTTAGAAGAGATGGGGGTATTGATTTCAGGTCTTGACTCATTACAAGTTTGGATTTATTCTCAGTGGAAGTTGAGTTTTTTTAAACTAGGGTTTTCTTCTTCAAAATGAGTCATCTTCCCATTTTCTCTATAACATTTTTTGGGGGATGAGTCAAGGAGAAAAACTTACATAAATTTCAGAGAATATATCGAAGAATATTGGGTACAAGTTTTCTATCTTGATTCATTACATGTATAAAACGAATATATATGAAGGTTTGTTTGTCCAAATTAAAATACACTTGTTTCATTATAAGGAGAACATATCCTAATATTTGAGATCCAAGGTTCAAAATTAGAAATGGAAAATTGAGATCTTGGCGAATCTTACAAGTTTGCATATTTGAGGTACAGTTCTGAGCAATTTCGTATGCATATTTAAGAAGTGATTTTGAGATTGTATTTGAAGGTTTATTTGTTCCTGTATCATTATTTAAAATATTCCAATGGGATTTGTGTATCCTTCCAGTAGGTGCTGGAAAAATTAGGGAGTGGGTGCTTCCTTCAAGTTGGTGCTTGTAAAATCTTGAAACTACTTAAGAAACGTTTTTGTGGTTTTCTCCCAGTTGTGTTTCCACATAAAAATATGTGTGAAATGTGTATGGGTTTATGTGATTATGAATGACATGATTAATGGTTAATGTTTATAGTGCTTGGAGGTTAAAATTGTTGAAATAACTCTATGTGTACATGGGTTTATGTGATGATGAATGGAATGATTAATGGTTATTGTTTATGTAGTTCCTGGAGGTTAAAATTGTTGAAATATCTCTATACTGATTCACCCCCCCCCTCTCAGTATTCTTGAACATTCTAAAAAAAAAATCATCTAGGGTAGGGCCCATGGAAGGCAAAAGAAATCCTCCAAAATGTAAAACTCTTGGTCACCTTGAATTCAAGGTCATCCTTTTCGCATGAGCCAATTTGGTGCATTCTTTTGGATAAGATGAAAGCATGGAATCTTATACGTTTGTAGTTTGTAGGAAAGGCTCCACATAGAATTTGCAAGAAATACATTTCATTATTCAACATCATCTTTCTTCCATAATCACAAAGAAAGAATCATCTACAAAATGACCATACACTAGTGCTCCCCCATCAATACCCAAGAGAAGATACCCTTAATATGATCGAAAACCATTATGTTTCATATAATGTAATCAAGGGTCTCCCCACCATTATCTACAAGGTAGGTGCTAAAGGGATACCATTCCTCGATACACTTAAAAATGTTTATTTCTTTAGAAATCCTTGGTTTATGGAAGTCATGCAGTGGCTTGGAAGAAGAGAGTTTCCGTTGATATGGAAAAGAAGGGTCCAAATGCAAGAGCCTTAAGCTTGGAAATAATGAAGTACCATTCTCTTTCATAGGATTTTTCAAAGTCAATTTTGATGAAGAGGGCCTTGAGGCCTTGGTTCCTACCCCACTCCATTCCTTGCCAAACAATAATGATAATATTGAGAATATATATTTCCCTAATGAAGATAGTATACTCCAGGCTAATGATTTTAGGTAGGATTTAATTTAATCATAGGGTTAGGGCCATTTCTAGAAAGTTATGAGACAAATTTGGGAGGGTTATTGAGTGACACATTTTGGCGAGGTAAGGATCTTTAGACTTTGGAATGAATTTCAACAGTACCTTTTTAATGTGATTTCTTATCCTCATGATCTAAATATCTTCTATGTACACTTGGAGAAGTACTAGGTTGATAAAATCTTATGTGGCTTTCCATAACGCACAAACATACCCATCAACCCTAAGAGACATTTCATTAGTGATTTCCTCTAGATCGACTATCAATTCATCTAACAAATCTTGGTCACAAATTCTCTACTACTCATGTGTTAGTGTTTGGTGGACTATGTCAATATCGGTTGCAAGGCCACCTTTATTTCCTCTATCATCCCTTCAATTTGAAACACTATTTTACAATTATTAAGAAATATTTTGCCAATGGCGACCTAGTCTAGATCCTTCCTTCCCCACTCCTTAGGGATTTTATATGCTTAACGAATTTCGTAAAGGCTAGGTATTTGAAGAAGGCCATCATATCCCTATCCCCAATTTTGAGTGAGTGATGATGGGACCAGATTTGAGCACACTCAGCTCTATGTTTCTTTGACTTTGAGGAAACTTTTGAGTGTTGCTACTCTAGATTACACTTACCCACTAAAGGGATTAAATTATTTGTAGCATTCTTGAGCCATGATTTAGTTCTTCCATGACAACCTTATTATTTCTTCTTCTAATGACCACATGTTTCCTACCATACTCCCATACAAAGGTCATAATGCAACAAATGCCATCTTTCCATCATTAAAATCCACCACTTATCTTCTCTAGGCTGATGTATTAAATTATAAATTATTTTTATTGCTTTTATGCAAGGAGTATGCTTCAATTGGGATGTGTACAATATGAATCGTGTATTCATTACTTTGTGTTTAACTAAACCTTAAGGGTTGGACAATACAATGGGTTAATAGTAAGATAGGGTGATTGCCTCTATGACTGGATAGGATTTCTACTTTCATACCCTAAAAAATATTTTTTTCTCTTAGAGAATCACCCTATATAATCTTTTCAACGTGACTCTCTTGTGACCTTTTAGGTATTGGATAAGGAGTACCAAATCACATGAAAGTATTTATGATAAAATTTGATGGAATCATAAAATGTGAATTTGGCCTTGAGTCTATTCTAGCCTAAATGTTCACTTGGTGTCATGAATGTTGGGTAAAGCCCCTTTTTTTCTTAGACTCAACATCATTGAAATCACCACAAGAAATCTCGCAGGGCTCCAACAATGACTCTACAAGCCAATTCCGTAATGCATTACTTTCCTCTACATCGTTGGAATGTTGGCCAAGCCAAGCATATGGCCTTCAAATCAAACCAAGTCCATACAACATGATTGGAGGATTAGATCCATATTGGATAATATCCTTTTCCCACTTTGGAGAAATCAATGTTGCAACCTCACCTTTATCTTCAACATTATTAATATAAAAGAGAAAAAAATTTACCATATTACCGGCTTAACCAATTTAAGTATAAAACCAATGAATTTCATTTCTCTCATGTTACAACAAAAATTAATATCAAGAAAAATACTTCTAACTATTTAGACCATAGATTTGGGGAAAGATTCCACGAGACCTTGCACATTTCATGATACTACATTCATTACAAATTTTTATTTGATAATCCACCATCTCCTCACCATATTTCCCTACTAGGGCATCAAAAGGGTTTGGAGAGGTCACTTGTAGTGTAGGCAGAAAAAATAATATAAGTTCATGTTCTTTGGCCTCTTATGAGGGTCTCAAACATCATGAGATGACTATGAAGTGTTTATCCATGAGGGTGGATACTAGGCCCAATGACCCCATCTCCTACAGGGTAGCAAAATGGAAGTTAATAGGATGGTCCTAACAACCATATAGCTTTAAGTATTCTTTTGAGTCAAGTTAATGTCAATATGAGGGGTCGATTAGGTCTTCTAACCCTAAAGGGAGCTAAGACAATTGAAGTTGAGGAGATTTTCCTTTCTTCACCATTTTTGTTCACCCTTTCTTATCAATTTGGGGTCTGAATTAAGAACCCTAACCTAGAGTTTCAACTATGTTAGGGGCATCAATTTTCACAAACAAAGGAAATATTTAATCTTATGGTGTGGGCTCTACCCCCAAAAGTGGGTGTTGGGGAGATTGATGTAGCACATCAAAATACCCTAGCAATGTGTGTCTTTTCAATTATCACAAACCAAAAGACATTTTTAATCTTGAATATCAATAAGAATTTTATTAGGGGGATATCAATACATCATGTATCGCCTTAAAGATGAACTTATGTTGGGCCTTAACAAGAACAATGTTTTGTAGCTCCTTTCTCACTAATTCCTTGTGTAATTTCCAAAATAACATTATTAGGTTGCAAGGTGCCTTTTAAATGCCCATCTATGACATTACCACATGCATGAAAATCTATAGCATTTTGGCATGCACTAACTCCACGCTACCAAAAAATAGAAAATGCTAAAGAGTGGGCAATAACTTCAAAGTTTAATGCTAAATTTATTGTGATGTGCAATCACAACAAAAATATAGCTTTTCCTAGCAACAAGACATCTAATTGTTATCAAATAGGTTCAACTTTTAGATTTGGATAAGTCATAAATTGTTGGTCATGTGTAGATAATGCACCAATTTGATCTATTGTAAATAAGTTTTTTGGATAAGGTTGTTCATGGAACTTCATCTTAAGCAACTTAAGTAGTAAAGAGTTCTAATGTCATAATGTTACGTGGTTCAATGGATTTCTAGAAATAATGAATATTTTACTAGCAATTTCCTTAGAGGGTGCAAAGACACACCAATAGAAGAGCTATTATATAAAAACTAACAATTGAAAAAGTGATATTTACCATTTGTTCAATTTTCCAATCCACACACTGTTGAGAACAAGCCTATGGATTTCAAGACCAGACATGGTAATGGATAAAGTGTGCAAACCAATTTGTTGCAAAACAATCCTATTTCCATAGAAGCCTAACAATGTTACACAAACCAATGACAAATTACATGTAAATGAGCCACATATGCAAAACACACGACTCCAACTTCTTTAATTGGTCATCACTAGCAAATCTAGAACAATGTAGCATACCAACTATAAGACCATAGTTTAATATAAAGATAATATTGAAAAAACTAGTGTGTGAATGCAATTCATGTTGTGTCACAGTCCACTTAGCTAATGAAAAATTAGCTTAAAGACCTATTGGATGAAGTTGAAGCTCACATACAAAACAAGACATAGTGCTTGAAAAAAGGGTGCAAAGTCAATTTTTTTATAAAACAATCATATTTCCACTAATAAAACAATAATGATCAAATGACATGTAAATGAACCCCTACTGCAAAACTAGTGACTAAAACTTCTTCAATATGCTCATCATTTTTTTGCAAAACAATTTTATTTCCATGAAAAAAAACAATGTTATTCAAATACTAAAATATATTATATTTTTTTCACATAATTTAACTTCCTTATCCAAAAAAAACCTAAAAACCAAAATAATAATAAATATTATTATTTACAAAATAGAAAAACCAAAATGATAATAATAATAATTATTATTATTATTATTTACAAAATAGAAAAAAAGAGATATATTACATAACTTGTATAAATCAAAATTATTTTTAAAAACATTTAATATAATAAATAAACAAATAAATATTTATTATAATAATTTATTTAATTAAATTATACTTAATGTAAAAAAATAAGTTCACATAAATTTTAAATTAAACTTTTTTCCATTATAATTTCTTTTTAGAAAATCGCAGTTATAGATAAGGTTCCATGGGATATAAGAATTGGAAGAAAGAAGAATATCGAGATGAACCTCTAGTCTTTTTATACTTGATATAAAATGAGCTAATAAAAAAGTTGTGTCAAAAGGGTGATGCAATTTTATACTTATATAAAAGAAGTTAATAAAAAAGTTGTGTCAAAAAGTTGATGCAATTTTATGGATGTGTAATTAGGTGGATGATTATTTGTGTAAAACATTATTTTTTTGAAAATTTGAATGCATTAAAAGCATAATTTTTTTTAAATTGAAGTTCATTCTCATCACTTAATAGTGATAACAAAGTGACTTTAAAATATAAATAAAGAAAAAACATTTATGTTTACTTTTCATTTAAGGATAAATTGAAATTGAAATGTATGTGCTGTTTTATTCTTATGTATAAATAAGTAAAATAAAAACACTCAATTTTACATTAAAAAAATAAAATTAAATAATTAATATAATTTATTAATAAATTTTCTATCTAATTTATTATTAAAATTCTTATATTAAAAATATTTTAAAATAAGTAAAATAAAAACACTCAATTTTATATTAAAAAATATAAAATTAAATAATTAATATAATTTTATTAATTTTATTAATAAATTTTTCTATCTAATTTATTACTAAAATTCTTATATTAAAAATATTTTAAAATGTTAAAAAAA
>SNQJ01S0029690.1:35894-53691 GCA_010110895.2 Picea sitchensis | reverse complement strand
CTAGGTTACGTAGAAAGACTCACTAATTTGGATCCATTTATTCTTGTTTATTCTTTTGTTCTATTCCTATTAGTGGATCTTGAGATTGAGTCGATTTTGTTTCTTTTTCTTTTGAATCCACAAGAACCATGTCCTGCAAACCTCCCTGTGTAGGGGGCTCACTTTGTGACTTTCCCTTCCCCTGCCTCACCAATTTGGGGACTAGAGGGGAGGTATTTAGGAGATCATTTTTTATAAGATGACTCTCTTCCATGCATCCTACCTAGCAAGTGGGATTTTTGTGGGATCTCCTAAGGGGTCGAGATTCTTTGGTGTATTTTTGGTAGTATGCCAATTTCAAATCAATCCCTACACCTGAAGGAAAACTACACATAATCAAGGGTCCATTTCACTTGTTACCAACTTTATTTTGATTGGGAATCCTCTGTTGAAATTCATGTCTATGTAGATTCAAGCATAAGTAGTGATATTCCTTCTTTATGTTTCTACGTTGTGGAAGTGGAATTTTCTAAGTGTATTTATAATATCCTCCAGGGACTAGAAACCCCAAAAACGGAGTGTAAGACTAGGAATCCTTACCCAAAATGGAGCAATGGAGAGCCAATATAAATAAGGGTCAAAGGATGTGATCCACGACTTCATGCATAGTCCAACTTTGGCCCATAACAATGGGCCTAAGATGAGGATAAGATATATGTTGTAAGTGATGTCGAATTCAACAATGAATAACTCTTTTTTGCATGAGTAGATAATGGATTCTTCTTGATTTTGGGCTTTGAGGTGGTGAAAATACATGAATGTAGATATGTGATTTTTGGCCAAAGGCCATTGAATCCACATATTAATTGATTTCTCTTGAAGTAGTTTTCCTAATATATTACATATAAAACTATTGGTATGGTCAGAGCAAGGGATTCTCTTACCATCTTGGTTTTCAAAGAGGGAAGAGTTACTTCCTATGATATTATATCACTCTATGTTGGGATCCTTTTAGGAGGGTAACCTTGAATGACCTCTTTTCTTCCAACAAAGGTTTGGATGTGATATAGGAGGGGCCAAACCCTTATGTGGTCCCAACAATGTCGTGTCTAGATGATGGCTGTTAGAGGAAGGTGGCATCACAAATCCAATCAATATGTGCCCTTGGAATGAGCACAATGCTAAGTAAGGTGGCATAAAAAGAGGGGCCCAAATAGTCTACTAGATATTTTGTCTTTTTTGTTAGTGAGGAGGACCCACCAAAATGAATACTTGAAAATGGGGGAAAAGGGAAGTGACGATTTTGACCAAGTCCTAGAGCTATGGGGAGATCAGGTCCTCTACTAAGGGGAGCATACTTGTTGAGATAGAGACAAAATGTTGGCCAAGGAATCCATGTAAAGGTTGCATAGGAGCTAGGGATGGAACCCTAGATACAATGCCTAGATCTTCGAATCCATTTTTTTCTAGTCCTTCATCTTGTTTCTAATTCTTTCATATAAAACATTGGTCAAACCTAATCCCAATTATATCTCCAATTTGTTTTCATGTCCATACATTTTTTACTTGCATGGCATTGTGATTTCTAAAAAATGAGGGTATTGTAGCCCTTAGGAAATTCCTTGATTAGTTGAACCATTCCCTAACAATATGGTGACCAAGAATAATTAAAGGGAATGTCACGTGCATAAATGAAAAGGGAACCCCTACTATCAAATTCATCTCTCCCTCCAATTTCAAACTATTTCCCCAATGGATTTGTGTTTAATCCCTTTCAAGATTCTTCAATGATCACATGGACTTAATTTTTTTTATTTTGGTATAAATTCTTACCACCTAAGTCACCTGACATGAGGACACAGGCTATAGTTACTAACTTACTAACATAAATGATGGCATTGCCAATTCAACATTGTTGTCCAAACCCATATCATTAGAAAACACATCCCACATCTTTGTCTTTCCATTCAACCACTCTTCTCTCTGCCCAGTTCCTGCATATAATATAGAGGTTGGTGTGCACATACACCACTAAGTCACTTGACATGATGACAAATAGAAGAGTTCAAGACTGTTCAACAAAAGATTTTATACTTGAGTGAAGGGTACATTTTTATTGGGGTCATGATAGAAGAGTTCAAAAATCAATGTCGCCAACATCGAGGTACATAAAGGGTTTGGTGTCCTTGATTAAATGTCAGTTCCATACCCTCATACATGATAGAATCCAATGGGAACTTTGCAATCCTACCAATCTTGAAATCCTGGAAACTGTTAAGTCTGTTGAATTTTGAATGGGACCTAAAATTATAATTTCTCCATGTGAAGCCTAATGAGGTTGGAACCACTCTCAAACATCCTAAAACAATTAATGGTAATGTTAAAAATTTAAGTAAAAGGATGAAAATGAAAGATAAAGGAGAATGTCACTTTTACTTTAAAAATTTAATATTTCCATTAATTACTAGGGTGGGTGAAATGGAGGGGGTGGGGACCTCTTTAAATAGAATTATTAAGGACAAATATCCCTTAGTTGCAAACTGAAACACCTCACAGATGCAACTTGCATGAGAAAACATGAGTTGGGGTCCTTTTATGAGCAGGACAAGTGTCGTGTGAACATGACACGTTCTAAACAAGTGTCAAACATGAATTGGTTTGAATCATGTATGACACGCCGGAAACGTGACATGATAGGGGGTTTGCACATGTCATGTGACTTATATTACGACGCCTTTTTGATGTTTTGGTAGCATCGTACATGTACTTCCACATAGACATGTGTTTTGCATGTGGAAGTAGTTGAAAATATTATATTCTTGAGTTTACTTTAGTTAGAAGGAATTAATTAAAGTAAAATTGTATTTATTAGTGAATTGGGTGTGAGAAGTACTCTCAATTGTAGATTAATTTGAATATTATAAATAGATTGTAACTCATGAGTATAAAAGCAAGGTTGGGGTATAGGAGAAGTCACTTGGGTTGAGGGAGTTGACACAGTCAAGACTTTGAGAGGAAGTCACTTGGTGAGAGACCAAGGTAGGGACTTGTGTGAGATACACCTGTGAGTCACTTAGTGAGATACCAAGGTAGGGACTTGTGTGAGATACACTTGTGAGAGAGACTTAGTGAGAGACCAAGGTTGAGGATAGCAAAGAAGGACTTTTTCTAGTAAGGAGTGTAGGAGAAAAGAATGACTTTTGCTTACACTGGAGTGAGGAGATCTCACTGGTTGGGTGAAGAGAATTCATCCAAGTATTGATGAGAGGGTTGGATTGTTGAATTTTGGTAACTATGGCCGGTCTTCATAATGTGAAAAGTGAAAAGTGAAAATTTGTGTATGTTGGGGAGGCCAGTTTAGTATAAATAAGGAGCCAATTTGGATCATTTGTAACTAAAGAAATTCACATCTCTTGTTGCACTAGAAAAATCAAAATGGTATCAGAGAAGAAATGGGCTTGACTCCCTCATGGGAGGGCCCAAGTAAATGGAAGTTAGAACTAGAACATCATGGTTTTCTGAACTAGATTGGGATCATGTATTCACTAGTTTGTCGCATGTAGATTGGTATAGTAATTTTACAGCAGTAGAACGGTTGTACGTGGATTTGGATGCAGCCGAATTGTCATAGGATGATTTAATCATTGACAAAAATGATGGTTGCTCCATTAATAACCCATCATTTCCAACATACTTGCAGGAAAATTAAAGAGTATTTGATGCATGCAGATCTGCAAGATGACAATAACAACATCGAGGAAGATCCAATATCGAGTCGTCAAAGTGATGCCATTGTCTTGCAATGCCCAATGGATAATGAGCATCCAGATGCTCGAGATCGACTTCTTTCTGACAATGTTGTCATGACAAAGAAGGTAGGTTCTTCCTCTGTTGACGTCTATCATGGTGCCCTTCAGTATATAGAGTACAAAGTCTTAAGGCTTTTACGTCTCTTGATAGCATGCGTAGAGGCAATGTCGCAAGGAGCACAAGATGTAGTGGAGGTCGTACTCTATAGGTTGTGAGGGTTGGTTTCTACCATAGGTTCTACCATGGAGAGAGTGGATTACTATCTGTTTGATGATCTACACCACTCTAATGTGAATTCCCTTGCCCATTTGGAGCCCAATGATAAGAGTACTAAGGACCATTTTCTAGGAGCTTTAAATTTTTTGCATGTAGCATATCCTTACATACAAATAGCTCACTTCATTGTTAACCAATGCATTCTGGAAGTGGTACCGGCTGTTGGAAGTGTTAATAATATGGGAATCCATATTAATGGCTTTGATACAA
This sequence comes from Picea sitchensis, assembly GCA_010110895.2. Classification (NCBI taxonomy): domain Eukaryota; kingdom Viridiplantae; phylum Streptophyta; class Pinopsida; order Pinales; family Pinaceae; genus Picea; species Picea sitchensis. The sequence continues at coordinate 49,416 of SNQJ01S0029690.1, read as the reverse complement.
TGGAGGGCATGCAATGACCAACATTAATGGAGGACTTGAAGAATAAAAAAAATTATGATGTTGGTCACTTGAGAATCACATCAATCAAATGGGACAGAGGATGAGAAAGAATGCCTGATTTATTTTGGGCACACTGAAAGAAGGTTGTCGGAGTACGCAAGCTCTATGGGGATCCCATTTTCATTCCAGTTAACAGAATTGAGAAAGTTGCAAGTATAATCAGTGCCAAGTTGAAGAATGAAAGAGTTGTCTCCATTAGAGGAGGAGTCCTAGATCCATCGTGTTTTGTAAAGAGCATGGATCGTGTATTGGTTTTAAGAGTGGTATATGCTCTTTATATGTTTTCTTTCGTGCGTTATCTTCACATTATGTGAGACCAACAACTATTTTCCAAAAATATATCTATCCATGAAAGGCATTGGCTTGAGAATCCATACAATTTATAAACATGACAAAGACAATGTCTGAGGGAACGTAGTGTGGCAATACAAATTGAGGACTTGTGGAAGAATATGATATATTTAAGCCACCCACAATGAATGTGGTGAAAGAGGGGAATGTGGAATTCATCCTAGCATGCCTTGGGCAGTTAGATGAAGGAACCAAGACATTAGTTTCACGAAGAAACCTTGATATGTCTTGGGGGACATTGGTTCCATGAGGGAACCTCGATGTGTTCTAGAGAAGACATTGGTTCCATGAGGGAACCTCGATATGTCTTAGACATGTGTTCCATGAGGGAACCATGAGATATATAGTATGGAAATAATTCATGAGTGACTCGAGACATTGGTTTCATGAGAGAACCTCAATATGTCAAGTATGGTCCAAGATGACTTAGCTTAATCAACCCCAAGGGAATGGCCACCCCTTGTAGGATGAGATAGCTCAAGTCTTGTGGATACCAACTACATCTGTGAAATGGTACAAAAGGGAACAGTGAATATCCATCGATGAGCAGATAGAAGATATTATGACGAAGCCCTTTTTCAAAGGGAAGTCTATATACTTCAGGGACAAGTTGGGGCATGTGGAGATTACTCCCTTAGTTGAAAGGGAGTGTTGATATTATTTCATTATGGATATTTAGCGTGTTGTTGGAATGAAATTCTCCTTATAGAGAATGGTCTAGGTTGAACATATTGTTGATGTATCATGGACTGACATTTTCTACAGAAAATTATCCAAGACTGACATTCTCCCATGGCACAGATGGTGACCTGATCAGGATTAATGGTCCACCCCCTATGGCATGAATGATGACCTGATTAGGGAGTTTGGTACAGGACTGACATTTTCTCTATGGAACATATGGTGACTTTATTAGAAAAAATGTTCTGGGACTGACATTCTTTTATGGCACGTGTAGTGACCTGATTAGAAGAATGGTCCCTATAGCCCATGGTGTGGATTTCAACATCTGGAAGGATTGACATTATTCATGTAGCATAGATGAAGACCTGATCAGGAAGAATGGTCCTTGTAGTCATGGGACACTTTGTTGAGTGCATGACAACTACATGAAACTCAGTTGAGTGCGTAGGTTTCAACACATGACTTATTAAAGCATCATGCTTGATTATTCAGATGAAGTATGGCCCAGAGATTTGATGCCATACTATGGTGGTTGTGTACCACTAATGGTGATTGTGTGTCACTGGAAAATAGTTTTGTGCTACTACGGTGGTTGTGTACCACTGGTGGTGATTGTGTTTCACTGGACAATAAATGTGTACTACTAGTGATGGTTGTGTACCACTGGCAATGATTTTGTATCACTAGGCAGTAGTTGTGTACTACTATGACTTGACAACAATCATGTTCTATTGGATGGAATTGTAGTAGTTGTGTGCTACTAGCTTACTTCCATGGAGACTACCAAATCACTTGGAAGTAGTCATGTGCTATTGTTTGATCACAGAGACTATGATAGATGATTTAAACTATCATTGGTATGGTAGTAGATGTGTGCTACTAGTTGATTGTAGAGAATTCAGTGGACTACTAAGATGAAGACATCGTGGAAAGATACCTCCCTAGCTAAGAGGGAGTGTTGATGTTTGAACACCGGGTAGAAATTCTCCTGGGATTAGTCATGGTGATTTGACTAGTGGAGAATGGCCCTAGTGTAGTATTTAAAGGATACAAGACTCGAAGTGCTAGTGTTCCTCTAGTGTGTGGAATCATTGGGTAGGAATTCACCCACAAGAGTGTACCTATGGTGAATGGCCCCAGTAAGCATTGGGTGGGCCTTCTCCTAGATTGGGCCGAAGACCAAGGGAGTTAGGATACATTTATCACAGGGGTATACTTGTGGTAAATGGTCCCAGGCGTAGCCCTTCCTTGATCATGACAAGGAGTGATATGGACTCAAGGTGTTTGAGTTCATTTCCATGTGTCAGATAACATCAGACTGACATTCAATCATAGGGGTGTACCTGTGGTGAATGGTCATGGTGTAGTCTTTGTCCTTAATCATGGTGATTTGACAAGGAATGATAAAGAATTGAGATGTTAGATGCTATCACATGCGGACCTAGAGTGATCTTGATCTCAAAGAGAGTCAGATGGATCAGATGGAGATATGTAGAAGGAGTTTCCCCTCGGTTTAGGTGGGAGAAAGACATCTCCCAGGACTGACAGACAAGTGTCATGAGTCTAGGGAGATATTTGTATTCTTCAGAGACAAGCTTGGCATGATCAAGAATGTCTCCCTCAAAGTGTTGATGTTTGGATAACATCGGGAAGAAAGGTTTTTGTTGATTTTGCAGATGATGATGATGATATTTTTTATATGACCTTTCCATAGATAGATTTTTTGTCAACTTGAGTACATTCAACTGGTTGTTATGAATACCTTCCTAGTTAAAAGGGAGTGTTGAATTTTGGTAACTATGGTCGGTCTTCATAATGTGAAAAATGAAAAGTCATTTATGTTGGGATGGCCAGTTTAGTATAAATAAGGAGCCAGTTTGGCTCATTTGAAACTCAAGAAATTCACATCTCTTGTTGCACTAGAAAAATCAACATGGATCACAAAGGATCATGATTCAATATCCTGATAGGTGGATAAGGACATTCATCTAGAGGTCATACAGGTCAAGGAGGAGAGAGAGAAGAAGTATACAAAGGTGGGTTTCAAAGGGAAGAGACCGAAGGAAAGAGCAGAGTCGTACGGAGGTTGTCATACATGCTTTCGTACACATATGTGGGTCTAAGATGAGACAATTGTGAATATCCACGGTTCAGATAAGGGTAAGGCGAGGAAATATGTGGGACAGAGAAGGGAAAGCCATGGATGCATTAGGAAACATGTTGGTACAAGGTCGTACAGAAGCATAAGAGTTTCCAGGTTTTTTTGTAGTGTACAATTCTCTCAGTGGACCATTATCCTTGTTACGGGAGCCCTAAATTGACTTTAATAAAAGCATCATTGGACTAGTTTTTTCTATAGGGTTTTTCTAGGGATTGTTTACCCAAAATTCTTGGTGTTCTTATGTGCGTGATTTGGTTTCCTTGATTATGCTTCCGCTGCATGTGTAGTTGATTAGTCAGTTGTGATTTTAGTAGATGTTTTATCTTTGAGATAACGATCAGGTGTTGAGTAGAGTGGTAAACAATTGAAATGGTATTAGTGCATACCAAGGGTTGAATCCGCTTGGAGAGAAAATCGAAACTCCTCTCATCCAGTGTTTCAATAGCCATGTATTTTTCTCTTTCAATTATTTCCCTATCTGTGGCTGATATATGAACACACTTATCAACTCCATGCCCACAATTAGAAAGAAAATGGCCTTTCACCCTATTACATGAGCCAAGGTAATCATTCTTTCAAAATGAGCATACTCATTTGTAGCTCCCACCCAATGTTTGGTAGGACTGAACTAATTGATAATAAAAACTAGAACTAAACTAGTACTAGTGAAAAATTGACCACAAAACCGATGGGCCAAAAAATACATAAAATATTAAAATTTTGATAGAAAAACATATATTTTTGTACATCCATCTAAATAAAAACCATTAGACACGGAATATGAAATTTTTTCTCATGTATATATCATTGTAAGAGTGAATATAACAAAATGGCACCAAGTGTAATACATATCTTAACCAAAATACATCAACATTGAGGCTCTAAATGGCCTTGCGAGTACAATAATACTCATACTATAGTCCACAATTGCATCAAACTATATAATCATCTGAATATAGATCCTCTACATTCTCTACATGGTAATGCTCGACATATTGACTCGATGCCCTTCAAGGTCCAACACTAATGTCATTATCTTGTGGTGAAGGAATTGACTACAAGTCATGTAGGATAATTACATTCATGATAGAAGGGGGGAATCATTAAATAGATCAATTAGGTTTTAGGGTAGTTATAGGGTTTTAGTTTTATGTTTTTAATTTTATTTTTGTTTTTTGGGGGGAGGGGAGGAAAACCAGAACAAAATCGGTTGATTCTAACCAGTGTGTCTTGAATCGATTAGTTTTGACCATTTTTTACTAGTTTAGGACAGGTTCATACCAAAACAAATTAATTTTGGTTTGCAAGGTCAGTTCCAATTGTACCTCCAAAAACCAGTCTGACTAACTGCTTATTGGTTCTAGTTCGGTTCCAATAACATTGCTCCAACTAGAGGTTTTCTCCGTATTTCCAATTTTCTCCAAATATTTCTATAGTAGTAAGTCATTGGAATGGGGACCATTGCATTTTCTTCACCACCACCCATTCCTCCATCATTTCTCCTTCCAAGGGTTCTTTTTAAAAATGAGGAAAATGAAGCCATTTGATTCCTCAGAGAATAAGAGAAAAATCAAAGAAACAAATTGGGATTTTCTTCTACCCAGGCAGACAAATAATGAGATTTATCTTCTCCTCTACCTCTTAACCTACAAAATTAGTATTCTATCCCGTCCAATATACAAAAACCCCTCTCTTATTGTTGTTATCTTCCCTCGAAGACATGCAATCCCCAAATGCATAAATAGTCTCACTTAGGGTTTAGGAGGGGCTCTTAGCAAAACATAGAGATTTTTATTTTTTGAAATGGGCCCACATGAACTCCCAAACATGTTGGAACAAGCAAAAAATAACAAAAAATTATAACATATATTCGAAGAGCAATGGTGTTTCCAATAGACACCTTTAAATTTAAGCATGGTGAGTTTAGATCCATAGAAGAGATGGTGTGATAGACCAATCTATAAAATCATCTATATATAGGGTTAGATAGATAACTAAAAAACTCAATGTATAATACCACACCCCATAATTTTCCATATAACATAGATCTATGTAATCAAGGTGGAAAAATTCAACTCTATGTGCCTAGTTGGGTCCACCCCTTGATCGACTCCCTTAGCCCTTAGTGCATTGTTCATGGTAAGCTACACAATCAAACAAAGTGAGTTTACAATAAGAATCATAGATTGCAACAATCTCCCTTAAACTTAGTGTGGAGGACAAATCAAATTATAGACAAATCACATAAAAATACCCCCTTAATTTGATAAGAACTACAAACGTTGACAACCAAATTAAACTGATCCAATCAAGTATAGTGAATAAGCACTACCACCTCCATATAACATCATGTGAGAAACCATCATATTGTTCAAATATATCCAATGTATTGTTATGATCCAAATACTCAAGATATCATAATAAACCAAAATTACACACCATGTACACCAATGTGAGCGTGGAGCACAACTCCAATAAATATTAGAGATATAAGTTACACAATAACTCCTTAACTAATAGGATAACCTCCTCCAACTACCCAAATACATTCATACATCCAAATCACCTCTCCTCAATAATGACTACGTGATCTTTCTATATATACCTTTTCTCACATTACACATGTGTCCCCTTTATTAATAGGCCAACCACTATTACATATATATTTACCCATTACATGTACATTTAACCCCATATATGCCCCCCTTGTGGTCATATCATATAAATTTAACCCCCTATATGCCCCCCTTGGGGTCATACCATAGTACCATCCTTCAAAAATATTTTTCCTCAAAGCTTTGCAATTAAGGGATTTATATGTGATGAAACTGAGTAATATGATTTTCTTATGTTCCTTCTTTCTTATTTCCATTTATGATGATCCATCCATCCAAAATAAATTATTTTTGGTATTAATCCTTGATGGTTGGTTGTTACATAATTTTATTTCCTTTGATTGCATGTATTGTTGTTTTAACTTCTCCAATTTGTATTAGTTGGTCTTTGATAATATCTTGTTGAAGAGTGGTTTTGTGATTCCATGTTTCATGAATATTGATGAGTATTCCATCTTCTTCCTTGATAATGTTGATAATGATCTTCTTGTCTTTCTTGAAATATTTCCTGGTAATGAGTGTGTCGATATGGTTTCACATTTTATCTATCTTCTATCTAGAGACAATGAAATCCTCTATCATCTTTGCTTGGTCTTTGATTACTCTATCCCTTGAGATAATACCATCATAGTTGACATGTACATCCTGTAGATGGAGTTCAAATTCTTCAAGTATCTTCTGGTGACCTCCTTGATTCTTGTCTTCTTTCTCCTTTTGAAGTTGCAATGTGACCCCATCTATCAAATTATTACGTTCTTATTCAATTCTTGATTGCATTTATGATTTTACCTCGTCATTATTTAGGGATTGCTCAACCTTCTTGCAAATTTCCCCTTCAAGTTTTGTGGTAATATATTCATCCCTATTCTTTGACTCAGACTTATGTACTTGCCTTTTTACCTTCTTAACATCATTAAATTCTTTATTATGCTTACATAATCCTTTTATTTCTTCATCTTTCTTTTTCAATTCTTCCTTTAACTCATTCTTTTATAATTCTTCCTTTAACTCATTGTTTTCCAGCTTTCCTTTGCTATTTTTTTTTCTTTAAGTTATTAACCTCCATCTTTCTTGGAGAACCCACCATCTTTCTTAATAATATATTTTCTTAGTTTGTCATTATCCTTTTGCAATTTGGAGACTTTTTGTTTTGATTCCTTTAATTCCACTTGAATTTTATGCATCTCCTTCATTTTTTATCCTTGATATGTTTATTTGAGAAGAGTTTTTCAAAATTTTCCCATGTGGGGGAGTCTAGTACCTTCATCAAGGATATCCCACCACTTAAAATATTCACCCCTCAAGTAAAATTTTGTCGTCAAATGTATTGAAGTATAAGCTTCACCCCTCAAGTAAAATGTCGTCATCAAAGGTCTCAAATTATTTTTCTTTATCGTCCTCAACCATTCCATAAGATTGATTTCATCTTTATCTCCATCTCCAATAAAATTATGCATTCATATTTATTCTTAATTGATCTCTAACCCAAACCCTTAACTTACAACCTCAATATATTAAGAATAATGATCTCAAATAGTTATAATCCTTTTTCCAATATAGTCTTCTATGTTTTCTCTTTCCAGTTACTTTTGAATCGCCTCAATTGGACATCCTAATCAAAATTTAAGATAGTTTTAAGTTACCATACCTTTCAAAACCTTGATATGGAGTCTATCCTTATGGACGAACTTCCTTCGGATGTATCTCTGAAATTTGGTACTTATGAGTCTAAAATTTTTCCTTGTAGTCTTTGTAATTCTATATATCTGACCACAATTTGATGTGCCAAAGAAACGTTATCGTAACTTTTCCAAAACTTGTTGATTTTTGGCATTTTCTAGAGAGTGAACTTGTATAGAATGCAACGCATCAAATTTGTCTAATGTGATTATGAAATTTTGACCTATAATAACATGGATGTTTTTGTTTCCAAAGAAATTGATTGCATTGAATTTGGATCTATAATGAAGTAGATATAACTATTGTACTCAGAACGCCTATTTGAAACTAGTTTTAGGGTTAGTAAAAAACCATAATTTCCACAACCTGTATTTCCACAATTATAGCGTCTTAGAACCCAAAATTTCTACCAAGAATTCTACAAGCACTTATTCAAACACTTCATCAATGCAACCACACTCAACCCTGTTAATTAGCACTGGGCCAAAATTTTGTCTCTCACGCCTCTTCTACAAAAACTTGTAAGAAGTATTGCAATCGTTCCAAGAATGTTAATTCATGGACATATTCCTACAATATCAACGATGAGGACATTGATATGGAAAATAATTGTGTTCCTACTAAGTAAAGGGTGTAGGCTCAATTTTTTCCTCAACCATAGGTTTAGGACAACCCTTCACACCAATAACATTTTCATCTGCAATAATAGTTTCCAATTATAGCATGTTATTATCAACCAAATCTTCAATTGAGTCATCAAAGTCATCAAAAATGGGTTTCTCTTCCTAAAACTCAATGGGATGATATCCACCAACAAAAAACAAGACAATAATCAATGCATAACCAACTCTATTTGTGGATGAGATCCTATCATATCCAAGGATTTCTCTACTTGATCTTAACTCATGAATAATTGGAACAATAATACCCTATCCAATATTCCCAATTCCACCACCAATATAGCCCATGTTACTCAACAATTGAGACCCAATACCTATAGTATTTTTTCCAAACATAGGATAAATCACAACAATTTTAATGAACAAGAAATGATGAGGGGGAGTGTCATCAACATCATCCTTCATACAATCAACAACACTACAAGCATTATCATCAAATGCATCATTACGAACATTAACTGAAGAATCAATTTTCTCCACATTAAACTTCTTTGCAACAATCTGCAATGGACTAACTTATAGTTCAAGACTTTGTTTGCATTCCTACAATCCTTGAAAACTCTCATCTTTCTCAGCCCTCTACGATAATAAAAAATCATAATCTTTCTTCAAACACTCATATTCATCAAATAACCAAACATGATCTCCCTTGAATGAAGTAGAATCCTTGTGAAGCTCATCAATGGAGAGCTACAAAAACATACATCCAATCCCCAACTAGGAATTCACTTTCTTCAACCCATGAATCTACTTAAGTCCAACAATATCAAGGTGAAAGAGGTTTTTAACTCCCTCCTCAAAATCATCAAATAGATATGTCTTAACCCCAAATTCCACCTTAATGTTCTAAAATACATGTTCCAAAATTATTTCCATGATACCAATCTTCATAGCTCCATCACACTTCTTCAATATAGAGGTCAACATTTCAATTGCACAAAACTTGGCTTGAACTATTGCAATGTCTATATGGTTTGATTATTACCATCAATCTCTTGATGAGGTCGAGAAATTGATTTATTCAATTCAATGATGGTTTCTTCTTGGGAGACAAGCTTCAACCTTCTCTATTTCTCTGCATGAAGACTCTGAACAACACCCATATTTCCAACAAAGGGTACAAAAATTCAAAATATGCCCTAAGTCAGTTACGAGCAAAATTTTTACAATCATGTATATTGGTCAATCTTCGACTAGGTCAAAATAACTCAATCAAATGTGCAATCAGTGCACTCAAGACAACACTATTATACAAGAAAAGAAATAAGTTACCAAAAGGAGATAGATCCTTGGTTTATTTTAGTAAACAACACAACAACAACAATATGCTTCCTTCAAAGCTCATATAACCAAGAAACAACAACATATACTTCCATAATGACAATGCAACCAAGAGAAAATAGAACTTGGGTCTATTCTTCTACAACAATGGTATTAACAACTTGTCTTCTTCAGTCCACTAGGAAATAATTCATAGACATAACAAGTGATTTCTTCAATGCTCCAATTTCTGAAAAGAAAGGAATAACTATACTTCCGATGTTTATACAAACATCCAATTTTAGAAAGAAAGAGAAAAATCCTCCAAGGATTTTCATTTCAATTGTGTTATTTCCAGACAATTAGAAATACATATACATTAACAAGAATTCTTAATAATCATACAAATAATAGTAGTCCACCATACCAAGCTACCAAATAATGCAACCAAGTGAAATAAAACCTTCATCTATAGTGTCAAACTAGCAATCCTACGAATTTCACTTAGAAGTGTATTATTAAAAGTATCGTCAAGGAAATACCAAGTTAACCAAACCTTGTATTATATTCGATCCATCGTCGGTTGATGTCGCTATTAGTTGATATCATTGTTGGTGGAAACTCGTGTCTGGGCACTTGATCCAAGCTTCCTCTGTGCATCTAGCAAAAGGTATTTCAATGTTGCAATTGTCAACCAAACTTCTCTATGCATCAACCCACATTCACCCTGATCATAATAGTGTATACAATGATGAAGGAAAGAAGCAATTCATAGTTAACATATGCCAGATGATTTCTATTCGATTAATAAAATGCTAGTGGATCTGCAATATATCCATGTATTTATTGGGCTCAATGACAATGGTAAAACATGTTAAAATAATGTAACTGCAAAGTGTATTCTTATTATTATTTGATATATTATTCATTGGATCAATCCCCATTGCGAATTGATCATGTCAGTTATTATAAAGGACCAAATCCCCTTTTGCGGATTGGTCAAAAGATAATTGTAATAGGCAAAATAAGAAGTCGGCCCCAGAAGATATTAAAGAGGCCCCGAAATATATTAAAGGTGGTTATAACCACCCAGTTGAAGAAGTCGGCCCTGCTAGTGAAGAGACACTTCACATGTGCTAGTCTTGTATAAGTAAGGAGGCTAGCACCTCACTTAGATACAACTCACTTGCTCATTTGAGAGACAAGTTTCAGAATTGCAGTTAGAGAAGAAGGAGAGAGAGTGGTGCATCTTTGGGAGAGGATATTCTATTTTAGTTTGAGTTATCTCTTGGCATTGTATTGGCTATCTATAATAGGGAATTTTTGTTGGGTTTTCTTCCCCTAGAGGGTTTCGCAGGATAAATGTTGTGTCTCTTGTGATTGTGTATTTCTCAGTGATCTTGTATTATGATATTGTTATCTATTGAAATGCAAAGAACTATAATAATGGCTTAAACATTAACATGGTATCAGAGCCAAGTTGAAGAGAGCATCTTTCACAAGAGTGAAAAACGTCACTGTTGTCATACATGCAAATTAGGGATTTTTGATGGTGAAGCTTTTCAGCCCTAAAACCTTCTAGAAAAGTGTGCCCTCCCCCAAGGATTACTTTGCAACTCTCAACACACCTTTTCAATGGCTGGATCTCCCGAAAAGTGAAACCCTAGTTTCAAAAAGTACCAGAAGTACCAGAAAACCAGTGTACCAGAAGTACCAGAGTACCAGAGGTACCAGAAAACCAGAAGCACCAGTCTAGAAATCCACAGATCAAGTTTGGAGGAGAAAAAGTTGCATTTTCTCACATCCAAACACACCAGGCTACTCGTCTCAGCCAAGCGCACCTCCTGGTAAGTTCAGATTTTGATTTTGAGCACTTTCGTTTTTCAGTCATTTTCCTAGCTCCAGGTAAAAGATGTCTGCAAGCGTTAAGCTTGTTGAAAATATAGAAGGAGTGGAAAAATTCTGTGCTTGGAAGTATAGGATTGGCCTCATTCTTGAAGAGAATGACTTAGCAATATTCATCAAAGAAGAAGTGTCAGAACCCGTCGATGCTGCAGAAAAGGCAAAGCATCAAAAGGACACAATCAGGGCCAAAAGAATCATTGCAGATTCAATCAAACACCACCTGATTCCTTATGTGTCATCTAAGAAGACTCTGAAAGAAATGTTTGATGCCTTGACCAGAATGTATGAAGGAAAGAACATATACCAAAAGATGAATCTAAGAAATCAACTGAAGAATACAAGGATGCAGAAAGGAGAATCTATTCAGGAATATTTCTCCAGAATATCTCAATTCAAAGAACAACTAGAAGTAATCAGAGATACTATAGATGAAGACGAACTTGTGATGACAGCCCTAAATGGAATCACAAGACCTTGGGATGCATTCATCCAAACGATGTGTGCCAGAACAGAGAAACTATTGTTTGATGGTCTATGGGAAGAGTGCATTCAAGAAGAAACAAGAGTAGTGAATCGTGAAGTGTTACTAGCAAGAGATGATGATCAAGCCCTAGCTACTCACACCAAAGGAGGAAGGAAGAAACCCTACTTCCAAAAGGAGACTCATAAAGAGCCTCAAAAATCAAACAAATTCAATCATAAAGAATCTCATCCAAGGAGATTTCAAAAGAAGGGACAACGAAAGGAAAGAGACTACTCATCTATACAATGCTATCATTGTGACAAGATGGGACATATTGCGAAGTTTTGTCCAGCCAGACGAGACGAATATAGGAGAAAACATAAGAGGCACCATGCCCATGTAATCGAAGATGAAGAGCCACCTGCAAAGATGATAAGAGAGTAGATCAAAGACCGTGTCTTAATCTCGGCCCTCTCAAGATCTGTAACACCTGGAGAGGACACTTAGCTCATTGATAGTGGTGCATACAAGCACATGACGGGACAAAGAAACACTCTCTCTTGTATATCAGAAAAGAAGTTTTCTTAGAAAGTGACACTTGGAGATGATCACCAATATGCCATCAAGGGAGTGGGAGAATCAAACCACAAATTGAATTCAGGGAATTCATTGAAGATGAAGGACATACTATATGTACCAGGTTTGACCAAGAACCTACTCTCCATTTCAGATTTAGAAAAGAAAGGCTTCAGATTTGCCTTTATAGATGGAGAAGTTCTTATGTGGGCTAAAGGAGAAACCTTAAATGAAGCAATCATCATTGGAAGTGAAGAAAATGGCATGTATAAACTAAAGGGTCACTCAGAGGCTGCCATGACCCACGCCATTGAAAACTCATGTGAACTTTGACATAGAAGATTAGCTCACATCAACTACAAGGTGCTACCATACATATGCAAAGCGGTCACAAGTTTACCAGAACTCAAAGGTGACCATGAAGGCATATGCAATGGATGTGCACAAGGGAAGAACATCAAGAACCTATTTTCGAAGAGAGACAACAAAGCAGAAGGAGTCCTAGAGATCATTCATTCAGATGTATGTGGCCCAATACCATCGTCCTCCATTAGTGGGGTATGTATATTATGTATCATTTATTGATGATTATTCTCGTAACACCTGGATATATTTTTTGAAATCTAAAGATAAAGTGTTCAGTAAGTTCAAGGAATTCAAAGCCTTGATAGAGAATCTTTCTGAAAGAAAGATTAAGATACTCAAGTCAGATAATGGAGGAGAATATACATTAAAAGAGTTTGTGAACTTCTGCAAAGATGTTGGGATCAAGACGGAACTCACCACTCCCTATAATCCCCAACAAAATGGTGTAGCTGAACGAAAGAACATAATGATAATGGAAGCTGTGAAGACTATGACCCATGATCAAAATCTCCATATGTGCTTATGCGCAGAAGCAACAATGGCAATTGTATATGTGCATAACCTATTATCCCATAGTGCACTTGGGCTCAAGACCCCAGAAGAGATGTTCACCGGAAAGAAGACAGAGGTAAGCCATCTCAAAATATTTGGCTGCCCAGTATTTATTCATATACCGAAAGAGAAGAGAAACAAGATGGAACCTTCAGGAAAGAAGGGAATA
>SNQJ01S0029690.1:13668-32724 GCA_010110895.2 Picea sitchensis | reverse complement strand
CCTCACTTAGATACAACTCACTTGCTCATTTGAGAGACAAGTTTCAGAATTGCAGTTAGAGAAGAAAGAGAGAGAGTGGCGCATCTTTGGGAGAGGATCTTCTGTTTTAGTTTGAGTTATCTCTTGGCATTGTATTGACTATCTATAATAAGGAAGTTTTGTTGGGTTTTCTTCTGCTAGAGGGTTTCGCAGGATAAATGTTGTGTCTCTTGTGATTGTGTATTTCTCAGTGATCTTGTATTATGCTAGTGTTATCTATTGAAATGCAAAGAACTATAATAATGGCTTAAACATTAACAAAACATACTTAGAAATGGATCCACAACAAATGATTTGTCTTCTTGGTTGATCAATCCTACATGAAATCAATCGACTACTAATAGATCTTTCGGTCAATAATTTAGACTATACGAAACAAGGCTCCAATCCAAATGCCAACCTATACCAATGATCACAACTCGCTAATGCATAAGAACAAGTAGGATACAAATTATAATAAGATGAATTTACAACAAGAACCATAGGTTCCAATAAAGCAATGGTTCATTTTGGGGAGGTGTTGTGCCCCCCACGTCTCTATTTTCAATTTTTTTTAAAAACATTTATGTTTTTTCTAAGGTGACACCCCCCATTGGAGGCAATTTTCTTGCTATGAAATGTCTCTCAATTAGATAGGGGTGTTTCCCCAAAATGAAGTGTTTTCCCCAAGGTAATTTCCAACAACAAAAAACACCCTCGGAATTGAAACACCCTAAATAGAAGTGAATCAAGGGAGGATTCAATGTAGATATAAAGCAGGAAGAAAGCACACAAAAAAACATTTTTTGTAACTATAATTGAAAGCAATCACACTTTAAAACATAGAATAATACAACTTTTTTGATTGGTAGATGCTTTTGGTCAACAATGTGAGAGACACCTTCCTCAATATGGGAATTTATTGCATGCAATAATGTCTCACAACAGATTATGTATCATTTGGCTAAGTATTCATAAGTGGAGGAATCTATTTTGACAAATTTTCCCAGGGCTTGCATAATTTCCAAACTTCTAGACTCTTCCCACTTCTGCAAACAAGACACCCATGAGGGGAAAACATGTCACTTAGGGGACTAGAATCTTGGTGGGGGTAATAATGATATCCTACTTTTATGAACCAATAGGCCACCATTGACCATAATGATAATACATGTTTTATTATTATTATTAAATTAGTGTTGCATATGAATTCCATAAAATTTGGCAAACTTATAACATAGGGCTCTATGCCCACCAAAGTTTGAACCAGGGTCATTAACGTGGTTACACATTAGGTCTCAATCACTAAACCACAACCCAGAATAATAATAATAATAATAATAATCAAACCACAACCCAAAATAATAATAATAATAGTATTAATCATCATCATCATAAGTTGAATTATTGGAGAGGGGGGGGGTTGGGATTCTGCAATGAATACTTCTTGCTGGGATGGTCGAATCAATATATCGCTTTCCCCTTTCTTTAGCATTTTCACAGTCCCAACTTCCTTGCCTTTATACTTGTCTAGTAGTTGATGGTAATCTTCTCTCTTGAGCCATTATATCTGATCAAAGTCTTCCTCTGTTGCAAAGGGCATATCATCAGGAGAAAATTCAGGGAGACTTTCCATGATTTGTTCATGTGCTTTGTCATGTTTGATGGGGTCACTAATTTCCAGCACATGGGTTCTAGTCATTGGAACATTCGGGAGATGGCCTATTGTTCCATTGTTCAAAGGTATATTGACGTAAATGAGGTCCATCTCAAGAGTGCCTCCCAGCATTGAAGAAAATTTCCTAGATAATAACATCCCCCACATATCTGGGGAGTCTACCACAACTATGTCAATGTGTATTACTCTCTCAAGGTATTTTTCAAGGCATACTTCTACATTTTCAATTACCCCATGTGTGGGTATGGCTCTAGACTCAAAGCCACACACATTTATGTAAGGTCGTGTGACCTTTAAGACCAATCGTTGCATGACCTTGAGAGACATCATGTTGGCACCGACCCCTGAATCCAGCATGCAATTGTTGAGGCTCTTGTTATTCATCAGCAAGGTCATAAAAAAAGGGTGGGTGTTCATCGTACTAGGCCCTAAAGTGATCAACTTGTAACATGATAGGGGGGTCCATTGGTCCATCTGACCCCTTGAAGAAATTATCAAATCTTTCTTTAACAGATGGTACTTTAATGACTTCTCTTAAAGGGATAGTTACATGCATCTTGGATAGTTCCCCTTCGAAGTCAAAGTTCAAGTACACCTTTTCGGTTTTGGGATGATTCCTAGGAAGGAGAATGTCCAAAGGTGGAGGCTTGGTTAGGGATGTTGCAGGATTGGTAGAGAGAGTTTGGTTTAGATTCTTTCGTCTATACACTTGAAATTATTGTTTCTTCAGCTTCTCTCTTGATTCATGGTCTAGGTTGTTTATTACTTCCATCCTAGCCTTCCTGGTTGCTTCTTTTATGCCCTCTTGATGTTCCTCAGAGGAGATATTTAGGAAAATTTGGGGGCCCTCTATAATATGGTATACTATGTTTACATGGGCATGGTCTCCATTGTTGTAAGGACATTCATGTTCCCAATGTGCTTCACTACATTGAAAACACCAAGAATTTTCATCCACGACGTTTGTAGGAGCTAAAGTATTAGGAACTTCTTGATCATTCTTTGGTCTATAGACTTGGTTTCCCTTTTGGAATTGGCCTTTATACGAGACCCTTGGTGCTTGATTCTAGGCTCTTTCTAGGTTGACAACCCTATTCATCATTTGTTCTTGGTTTTTCATCATGCCATTCATAGTCATCTGCAACTTTGCCAGGCTTGCACAAATGTCTGAGGAAGGCTCAGCGTTGTGGACTATCTTGGGCTTAGTGTCCATTTTGGAGCTTGAGTTTGAGAAAGGCTCGATTTTGGATGAGTGGAGGCTTTCCTCAATATTCGTGGCTAACTTTTGGGCCTCTTGGATCGTTTGGTGGTTTTTATCCCTAAGGAGATACCCTAGTTGACCAATAAAATATTTGGTGTAAATGTAAACAAGGAAATTATTAGTTGGATGATGACTCACAGGGATTTTCTGCAACATGGCATCAAACCTAGTGTGGAACACTCTAATGGTATCATTCTCTTGTTTCCAAAGGGTATTGAGCCTGGTCAGCAACATGTTGGTGTCTTATTTGATACTCCATCTTTTGAGAAAGGCCTCTTCCAATTTGTCCATGGTTTTAATACTGCCATCAGGAAGACTATGGTACCAATGTCTTGAAGCATCAAGGAGGGTAGCAGAGAACAATTTCATGACTAAATATTCAGCATCATCACTAACCGGGTGAAGCTGGAAGAACGCCCAAAAGTTGTTCATATGCTCTTCGGCATTGATTGCATCAGTACCGGTGAACTTAGGAAAACACTTCTCATACTTGGGTGGAATTTTCCTAGGGTAGCCTAGTATAGCTGACATGTCTAGTGGTTTGAAAAGATTAGATGACCATTGTCTTTGATTGTTGGTCTGAGTTCCTGTGCTAGACATGGTGTTTAAAGGAAGACTTCCTCCAGAGAGTGATTTTACTACATGAGAGTTTCGGGGAGACTTTCTTCTGAAGGATTGAGGAGGGTTATTGTACCTCCTTGTGGATTGTGGAGTCGCCAGATAATTTTCTCGAAATTACCAAAAAGATAAGGGAATTGCCCTTAGTGGAGTCGCCAGGTAAGATTTGTAAGATAAGGATTCTTGAGGAAAGGCTTAGCAAAAAAGTGTCCTTCTTGAGGAGAATTGACTCAATGTTCCCCAACAACAGTGCCAAAATGTTATCGCGCAATTTGTACTTTGATGGAAGGGACGAAGAAAATGAAGACAAAAAGGTGTAACTGGAGACTATCCTATCACTGTCACCTCAACATGATGTCTCTTTCTATTTAGGGTGGTAGGCTCAGGGGAGACATCCTCGGTGACCTGGGGTTTTGAGAAGGCAAAGGTTTAAGGCCAAGTAAAAGTTTCCCTCTCACAAGTCACCATCGATCAGAAAGTCTGGCTAAACAACCATTAAAGATAATAAGAACCAGAAATGTACCTGCCCAGAACAAAGCAACATGAAACTATATTTGCAAGGTCACTTGTTGGTTACTACTTCATATAATCGGATAATTTCTCAATAAAATCAATTGACTAATATACTGATGAATTAAGAAAAGATGTATAATAGCAATAATCACAATACGATACTTCACAATAAATGCTTCAAAATGAACAAGAATGACTAATTATCAATACCATAACACCAACATTCATCAGAAGCAAGTATGCATTAATCCTTTCAATATTTTCTTTAGAAGCTTTAAGTGCTGCAAAGTATGACTATAACTCAAATGGATAATAGTAGCAATAGGGTTAGCAAGTCAATCTAAACTAGGGTTAGAAGGTGTTAGTAATTTCTCAAAGATTTTGGATGTTTGTAGGTTGTGATCAAAACACTCAAGCAAGAAGTCTTAGACCAGTGCATTCATAGGGTAAATGGAGTCAAAAGTAGCGGCAAAAATTGAAGGAACAAATGATAATAGTAGGGCTAAAGACAAGAAAAATTTGATGGATGAAGTGTTGGTAAGCCAAGGCTTCAACCATCAATCCCTAGGGGAAAGTGGCCACTAAGGTGTAGGTAACCCTATTCCTTAGGACGTTTTCATCCTTCTTTAGCTCAATGACAAAGTAAAAAACAGCTAAGGTGAAGGACAAGAGGTCGAGTGTTGTAATGGAAAGGCCCTAGCAATGTCTTCAACACCAAAAACAACTCCTTGGCATAATCTAGTAGGTAGAAAGCAATTAAAACAAGGACATCAACATGTGCTTATTTCCTAGGGTTTATTCCAACAATTTTATAAACAAAATGCAAGTAAAAGACTATAACCATTCAATTAAGAGAAGGATTGCAGAAAATTACTCACATTCACCAAGTATTCATCAAGCCAAACCCTAGTTATAAACCATCCACCAAGAAAAATGCCAAAGATCACCAAAATAAGCCTCCTTCAACAAGTGCGCACTAGCAATTTTAGCCAAAAACCCTAAGAAGGATGCAAATTTCAGAACTCACACAAGTGTGAGTGAAAGATGATCAGAAAAAGAGAGTTTTAGCTCTCTATTTATACAATAGCAATGACCTTAATTTTATTTTTAGGTCACAAAAGGACGACATGGCCAAAAATACATCAAAATATTGTTTTACATTAAATGTCATAATTAAAACCCTAATCAAGCAATAAAGGTGATGTCATTCCCTTTTAGGGTGACGTTAGGCCCCTTTAGGGCAATGTTGGCCTCCTGGAGAAAAATGTTAGGCCTCCTTGGGCCTCTAAAAACTGCCACACGTTCCACTTGGCACATAATTGCCTCCCAAAACCTCCATAGCGCTAGATGATGTCATAAGGTGTCCTGGGTGACGTCATGGGCCTTCCAAGGCCAACGTCCTAGTGGAAAAGGCACAAACCCCCTGGGTGAGGCTATGCCAAGCTGCCTCTCGTGGAATGTCCTCCTCTTCTTTGGTGCAAACCCTCTGATCTGACTCTGCCCCCTGTGGGGTCTCAACATCCATCTGGTAGGCTTTCAACCCCATGGAGGTTTGAACTGATCATCTCCCCATGTGTACCTGTCCATCTAGTACCTTCCATCGGGTATGGTCCTGAAACATCAACAAATACGCCCTCCATGGGCTCATAAGTCACATGAATCATAGCAATGTCAATCACATCTAATCATCAATTTTATTAAACATGTGCATAAAACCCCCTTTGCCCAGTCAAGTGCCCAAAGACATTATACTAGTCTACAAGCCAAGTTTGGAGGAAACGCTAGGATGTCCTATTAGGCTAATGTTCATTGGATGTGGGATGTTTCCGAGAGAAATCAAATCCAAGCCATGTGAGTGGATGAGGTGGTAAGGGATGTCTGGGCAAGGGGTGCAGTGATATCACAGAAATGCATGGTTTACCTGTGGGTGCCTCTGTAGAGGGTGAGCTGCACCTGTCATGGATGAAAATATTTCCAAGCCCATTCATGCCTTTTATCTTTGTTCTTATTGCTTTTTCTTTCAAGAAGCTAGTCAGGGGACATTGCCTTGGTGTGGTGACCAGTGGTGGAAATGTTACCCACAAGAATTTCGCGGAAATGAGAAGGATGGATCGTGATGAGACCCCCTTTCTCTTGGCTATGCCACCAAGAGTCACTACCCTGGCGTGGTGACCAACTGCTGGGAGTGTCATACCGCTACATGCCCATGGACCTAATAGGTTGGCTCGTGATGAGACCCCCTATCCTCTAACTAGGTCTTTTTTTATTATTTTTTATGGGTCCCTCTATTTCTTGCCGAGAAGCATTTTACTTCTTTCTCATGGATCCCTAGGCGAAGCATCTCGAGGTTTCATTCTTTGGCTTCTATCTTTTTCCAACTACTTTTACCCGTTGAGCCTTTAGCCCTTCTTCCCACAAGGCAAGGTACAACCCTTAAATATTTGGCCAAGCCAATGCCTGGACCAGTGTAATGGGATGGATGAGCGGGAGAAAGATGGAAAGTGGTAAGTATGGTGGGAGAAAACGATGGCTTCTCATGAATCCCCCCAGTTGCAACTCAAACCCTATGGGTACCAGCTTACTAGAGCATCCTTTAATCCCCCCAAGATATGGTCAAGTGGATAGGTATAAGATCTAAGCACCCGTTAGAAACAAAAAGAATTAAATGCACATATTCAAAAATTTTGAGGATCAGAGTGACACATACCATGATACCCAAACTCATTACCTCATGGAGCCAGATCCATTTCTGCTATAGGACCAGGCCGAGGTGATGAATGTTGTTGTTGCTGACAAAGCAGAGGCGATGAAGAATGAAAATATGGGCCCTCTAGGGCCATGCTCAAGTCGATCTGGCCCTCGGTACTCCATGTCTAGGACCTGTGGGCCTCAAGACATAATCTCCTTAGTTATCCCTAAACTGGGGGATAACATCTAGCTCCAACTCGGGGACATGTGCTCACCGTAGAGCGCATGAGAACCTCAACATCTCTTGGCATAACCTATAACCTGCTTGATCTCAACATAAAGTTGTTAGCATTCATTTGGGGTGGTGATATCACCCTCGACTCATATACAAGTGTGAAAACAAACTATTATAGCATGAAATGAAAATGGTATATACAATGAATGCAAATGCCTACTTACCTGCACTTACATGTGAAGTCAAGCCCTCCCACCTTGGTGCGGTTTGAGGAGGTGTCCATTGACTGGTAACATGCGCCTTCTTCCTTCCAATGTAGATAAGTAGTAAGAATCATCAACTGACTTTCTTCCAACTCTGAAAGGTCCAAGCCAAAATTGAGTATTTCCTTTGACATTAGTAGGCTCCCCTTTCCTGGAATCCCACATCCATATTGTGTCCCCCTCTATGTACTCTTTGGTTCTAAATTTGGTTGTTTCTTGAACAACCCTGGTGTATTGTGCAGAGGGAGGGGGGTGGGATTCTGTAGTGAAGACTTCTTGCTGGGATGGCCGAATCAATATACACTTTCCCCTTTCTTTAGCATTTCCATAGTCCCAACTTCCTTGCCTTTATACTTTTCTAGTAGTTGCTGGTAATATTCTCTCTTGGGCCATTGTATCTGATCAAAGTCTTCCTCTGTTGCAAAGGGCATATCATCAGGAGAAAATTCAGGGAGACTTTCCATGATTTGTTCATGTGCTTTGTCATCTTTGATGGGGTCACTAGTTTCCTGCACATGGGTTATAGTCATTGGCACATTCGGGAGATGGCCTATTGTTCCACTGTTCAAAGGTATATTGACGTAAGTGAGGTCCATCTCAAAAGTGCCTCCCAACATTGAAGCAAATTCCTAGATAATAACATACCCCACACATCTGGGATGTCTACCATCACTATGTCAATGTGGATTACTCTCTCAAGGTATTTTTCCAGGCATACTTCCACATTTTCAATTACCCCATGTGTGGGTATGGCTCTAGACTCAAAGCCACAAACATTTATGTAAGGTCGTGTGACCTTTAGGCCCAATTGTTGCATGACCTTGAGAGACATCATGTTGGCATCGACCCCTGAATCCAGCATGAAATTGTTGAGGCTCTTGTTATTCATCAACAAGGTCATAAAAAGGGGTGGGTGTTCATCATACTGGACCCTAAAGTGATCAACTTGTAACATGATGGGGGGTCCATTGGTCCATCTGATCCCTTGAAGAAATGATCAAATCTTTCTTTAATAGATGGTACCTTAATGAATTCTCTTAAAGGGATAGTTACGTGCATATTGGATAGTGCCCCTTCGAAGTCAAAGTTCAAGTCCACCATTTTAGTTTTGGGAGGATTCCTAAGAAGGAGAATGTCCAAAGGTGGAGGGTTGTTGTAGGATTGGCAGAGAGAGGTTGGTTTATCTTCTTTCATCTATACACCTGAAATTCTTGTTTCTTTAGCTTCTCTCTTGATTCATGGTCCAGGTTGTTTATTACTTCTATCCTAGCCTTCCTGGTTGCTTCTTTTATGCCCTCTTGATGTTCCTCAAGGGATATATTTAGGCAAATCTGGGGTCCCTCTATAATATGGTCTACTATGTTTACTTGGTCATGGCCTCCATTGTTGTAAGGACATTCATGTTCCCAGTGTGCTCCACTACATTGCAAACACCAAGGATTTTCATCCACGACGTTTGTAGGAGCTAAAGTATTAAAAACTTCTTGATCATTCTTTGGTCTATAGACTTGGTTGCCCTTTTGGAATTGGCCTTTATACGGGACCCTTGGTGCTTGATTCTGGGCTCTTTCTAGGTTGACAACCCTATTCATCATGTATTCTTGGTTTTTCATCATGTCATCCATAGTCATCTACAACTTCGTCAGGCTAGCACAAAGGTCTGAGGAAGGCTCAGCGTTGTTGACTATCTTGGGCTTAGTGTCCATTTTGGCCCTTGGGTTTGAGAAAGGCTCGATTTTGGATGAGTGGAGGTTGTCCTCAATATTCGTGGCTAACTATTGGACCTCTTGGATCGTTTGTGGGTTTTTATCCCTAAGGAGATACCCTAGTTGACCAGTAAAATATTTGGTGTAAATGTAAACAAGGACACTATTAGTTGGATGATGACTCACAGGGATTTTTTGCAACAGGGTTTCAAACCTAGTGTGGAACTCTCTAATGGTCTCATTCTCTTGTTTCCAAAGGGTATTCAGCCTGGTCAACAACATGTTGGGGTCTTCTTTGATACTCCATCTTTTGAGAAAGGCCTCTTCCAATTTTTCCATGGTTTTAATACTGCCATCAGGAAGACTATGGTACCAACGTCTTGAAGCATCAAGGAGGGTAGCAGAGAACAATTTCATGACTAAATCTTCGACATCATCACTAACGGGGTGAAGTTGGAAGAACGCCCAAAAGTTGTTCATATACTCTTCGGTACTGATTGCATCAGTACCGGTGAACTTAGGCAGCCAATTCTCATACTTGGGTGGCATTTGCCTAGGGTAGCCCGGTATAGCTGACATGTCTAGTGGTTTGAAAAGATTGGATGAGCATTGTCTTTGATTGTTGGCTTGGTTTGGAATGTTGGTCTGAGTTCCTGTGCTAGACATGGTGTTTAAAGGAAGACTTCCTCCAAATTGTGATTTTACTACAGGAGATTTTTGGGGAGGGTTTCTTCTGAAGGATTGAGGAGGGTTATTGTACCTCCTTTTGGATTGTGGAGTCGCCAGATAATTTCCTCGAAATTACCAAAAATATAAGGGAATCACCCTTAGTGGAGTCCCCAGGTAAGCTTTGTAAGATAAGGATTCTTGAGGAAAGGCTTAGGGAAAAAGTGTCGTTCTTGAGGAGAATTGACTCAGTGTTCCCCGACAACGGCGCCAAAATTTTATCACGCAATTTGTACTTTGATGGAAGGGAGGAGGAAAATGAAGACAAAAAGGCATAACTGGAGACTATCCTATCATTGTCACCTCAACAGGATGTCTCTTTCTATTTAGGGTGGTAGGCCCAAGGGAGACGTCCCCGATGACCTGGGGTTTTGAGAAGGAAAAGGTCTAAGGCCAAGTAAAATTTCCCCTCTCACAAGTCACCACCGATCAAAAATTCCGGCTAAACAACCAATAAAGATAATAAGAACCAGAAATGCACCTGCCCGGAACAAAGCAACATGAAACTATATTTGCAAGGTCACTTGCTAGTTAGTACTTCATATAATCGGAGACTTTCTCAATAAAAGAAATTGACTAATATACTGATAAAGTAAGCAAAGATGTATAATAGCAATAATCACAATCTGGTACTTCACAATAAATGCTTCAAAATGAGGAAGAATGACTAATTATCATTATCATAACACCAACATTCATCAGAAGCAAGTATGCATTAATCCTTTCAATTGCTTTAGAAGCTTTAAGTGATGCAAAGTATGACTATAACTCAAATGGATAATAGCAACAATAGGGTTAGTGAGTCAATCTAAACTAGGGTTAGAAGGTGTTAGTAATTACTCAAAGAGTTTGGATGTTTGTAGGTTGTGATCAAAACACTCAAGAAAGAAGTCTTAGACCAATGCATTCATAGGGTAAATGGAGTAAAAAATAGTGGCAAAAATCAAAGGAACAAATTATAATAGTAGGGCTAAAGACAAGAGAAATTTGATGGATAAAGTGTTGGTAAGCCAAGGCTTCAACCATCAATCCCTAGGGGAAAGCGACCACTAAGGTGTAGGTAACCCTAGGCCTTAGGACGTTTTCCTCCTTCTTTAGCTCAATGACAAAGTAAAAAATGGCTAAGGTGAAGGACAAGAGGTCGGGTGTTGCAATGGCAAGGCCCTAGAAATGTCTTCAACACCAAAAACGGCTCCTTGGCATAATCTAGTAGGTAGAAAGCAATTAAAACAAGGACATCAACATGTGCTTATTTCCTAGGGTTTATTCCAACAATTTTATCAACAAAATGAAAGTAAAATACTATAACCATTCAAGTAAGAGAAGGATTGCAGAAAATTACTCACATTCACCAAGTATTCATCAAGCCAAACCCTAGTTATAAACCATCCACCAAGAAAAATGTCAAATATCACCAAAATAAGTCTCCTTCAACAAGTGCGCACTAGCAATTTCAGCCAAAAACCCTAAGAAGCGCAGAAATTTCAGACCTCACACAAGTGTGAGTGAAAGATGATAAAAAAAAAGAGTTTTAGCTCTCTATTTATACAAAAGCAATGACCTTAATTTTATTTTAAGGTCATAAAAGGCCGACATGGCCAAAAATACATCAAAATATTGTTTTACATTAAATGTCATAATTAAAACCCTAATCAAACAATAAAGGTGATGTCATGCCATTTTAGGGTGATGTTAGGCCCCTTTAGCGCAACGTTGGTCTCCTAGAGAAAAATGTTAGGCCTCCAGAAACTACTACACGTGCCACTTGGCACATAAATGCCTCTCAAAACCTCCATAGCGTTGGATAACGTAATAAGGTGTCCTAGGTGACATCATGGGCCTTCCAAGGACAACGTCCTAGTGGAAAAGGCACAACCCCCTAGGTGAGACTCTGCCAAGCTGCCTTTGGTGGAACACCCTCCTCTTCTCCAATGCAAGCCCTTTGATCTGTCTCTACCCCCTGTGGGGTCTCAACATCCATCTAGTTGGATTTCAGCCCCATGGATGTCTGAACTGATCATCTCCCCATGTGTACATGTCCATCTAGTACCTGCCATCAGGTATGGTCCTGAAACATCAACAAATACGCCCTCCATGGGCTCATAAGTCACAGGAATCATAGCATTGTCAATCACATCTAATCATTAATTTTATTAAACATGTGCATAAAACCCCCTTTACCCAGTAAAGTGCTCAAAGACATTATACTAATCTACAAGCCAAGTTTGGAGGAAACGCTAGGATTTCCTATTGGGCTAATGCTCATTGGACGTGGGGTGTTTCCGGGAGAAATCAAATCCAAGCCATGTGAGTGGATGAGGTGGTAAGGGATGTATGGGAAAGGGGTGCAATGATAGCAGGGAAATGCATGGCTTACTTGTGGGTGTGTTTGAAGAGGGTGAGTTGCACCTGTCATGGATGAAAATTTTTCCAAGCCCATGTATGCCTTTTATCTTTATTCTTATTTATTTTTCTTTCAAGAAGCTAGTCAGGGGACACTGCCCTAGCGTGGTGACAAGTGGTGGAAATGTTACCCACAAGCATTTCACGAAAATGAGAAGGTTGGCTCGTGATGAGACCCCCTTTCTCTTGGCTATGCCACCAAGAGCCACTACCCTGGCGTGGTGACCAACAACGGGTAGTGTCATACCACTACATGCCCATGGACCTAATAGGTTGGCTCATGGTGAGACCCCCTATCCTCTAACTAGGTCTTGTTTTATTATTTTTTATGGGTCCCTTTGTTTCTTGCTAAGAAGCCTTTTACTGCTTTCTCGGGGATCCCTGGGCGAAGCATCTCGAGGTTTCATTCTTTGGCTTTTATATTTTTCCAGCTACTTTTACCCTCTGGGCCTTTAGCCCCTTCTTCCCACAAGGCAAGGTACAACCCTTAAATATTTGTCCAACCCAATGCCTGGACCAGTGTAATAGGATGGATGAGTGGGAGAAAGATGGAAAGTGGTAAGTATGGTGGGAGTGGATGATGGCTTCTCATGAATCCCCCCAGTGGCAACTCAAATCCTATGGGTACCACCTTACTAGGGCATCATGTCATCCTCCCCCGATATGGTCAAGTGGATAGGTATAATATCCAAGCACTCGTTAGAAACAAAAAGAATTAAATGCACATATTCAAAAGTTTTGAGGATCAGAGTGACACATACCATGATACCCGGACTCATTACCTCATGGAGAAAGATCCATTTATGCTAGAGGACTAGGCCAAGGTGACGGATGTTGTTGTTGCTGACAAAGTGGAGGCGTTGAAGAATGAAACGATGGGCCCTCTAGGGCCATGCTCAAGTTGATATGGCTCTCGATACTCCATGTCTAGGACTTGTGGGCCGTGAGACATAATCTCCTTAGTTATCCCTAAATTGGGGGATAACAGGCACATCCTTTAGATAAGACATGAGTTTTTATTTATGATGTGTTGAATTATTATATTTAATTATTATTTAGTATATCTATTTCTATATATATTGTGTTCATAACATTGTCTTCCCCTTAAAAATGCTTTGTCCTCAAGGCATACTTTATGGAAGACGTATCTCTTGCTCTGGCTTGTAATTATTGTCTCATGATTCTTCATTCTTGAGTTAGTAGTCGTTGAGGACCTGAGGCGATAGGAACTTCTAAGCGTTGAGCAAAAATGTCAAATTGTAAAGGAGTCTGCCCATCCTAATTCGATCTTCTGCGGATTTGGGATTTTATAGGGTTCTTGGAAAGAACTTGATACATTTCTACTCCCATGATAGCTTCTACTTTGATCTCCACTTGTAGTGGAAGTAATATTCTTCGACATATCGGTTATTTTTTTATGTTGATACATTGATTGGCTGAAGTATCGACTTTTGTGATTAGGATGTCTATAAGGAATCCTTGCAACTTGATCTTTACTTCGTATACTTGTAGCTTTTTCTTGATTAACTTTTGGATTTGAGTCTTCTTCATACCCTTGGATTGTTTCTACTTCGACATTTGAAGACCTCTTTACATGAGTTGTAAGGTTGACTAGATTTGTATTAATTCTTTTATCCAGAATTGAGATTTTTACATCTAAAGACTTCTCTAGCTCCATAGGTTCAGTCATTGTCTCTTTATCGACTATTGATGTTTTGCAATGTAGCTCTTTGTAAAGACTTTTTATCATGCTTAAGTCTTTTAATTTGTGTTAGTAAATCTTGATTATGTTGTTTTAATCATAAAAGTTCTTTTTTATCCTCTGACTTGTCATCTTTATTTTTTTATTCTAAATTCTTCTTTCTTTCATCCTTTAAGATTTTAATTTGTTCTATTAAACTTTGATTAAGGTTCCTTAGGAAGGGGCTTTCTTCCTATTCTTTGGTTAATTTCTCTTTGAGACCTTGATTTTCTTGTTCCAACTTTTGAAAACGCCGCTTCTTCTCCTTGGACTTCATGATTTTTGCAAGTAGTTTCTGATTATGATTTCTTAGTAGGAAAATCTCTTCGTCTTTTTCAATGATGATCTTGCCACATTATTTTTGTCGATCTTGCAACTTTTTTATTGACTTTTGGTTATCTTGAAGGATCACTTTTGATATGTCCTTCAGGTCTCCTGATGACGGAGTTCTGAAATTGACTTCATTGTAACATCATGTAATGTGATTTTCTTCTTCTTATAAGAAAATGTCAAAAGTTTTCTCCTTGTGTTGAAAATAAAACTACCCAATGTATCTACCCAAGTTGACCCTAGAATTATATCAGCATTGTCTTGATAGATTGATACCACATTGAATTGATCTATGGATTTGCAATCATGAATAGATATTGGTAGGTTCTTAATTTAATATTTCTCATGGGAAAGAAACGTGTCATTTTCAATTATATTTGGTCTTAAACCATTAATTGGTTTGTCAGATCAACATTAATGTGATTTTTCCTAGCGTTCAGGCAAATAACGATGTTGATATTTTTTCCTTGAATAATCCCATTAACTTCTAATAAATAATCCACATATTTTTTATAAGTACAAGAGAATATTCCTCCCATTTTTTAATGGAATTGTCCTTTTTATAACTTGAATTGGACTTCGAATTATTTTTTATTTTCTTTTATCACTTCAGCTTAAAAATATCATTTTTGTGAGCCTTAGAAATATTGTTAAGGTTTAAGCTATTATTAGGTTTCTTTTCAATTCACTAGATAACCATAACATAGATAGGATCACTGAGAAATACACAATCACAAGAGACACATCATTTATCCTGGGAAACCCTCATGGGGGAGAAAACCCAGCAAAAAATTCCTTAATATAGATAGCCGATACAATGCCAAGAGATAACTCAAACAATACAGAAAGTCCTCTCCCAAGAATGTGCCTCTCTCTCTCTTCCTTCTTCTCCAACTGCTTCTCCAAACTTGCGCTCTGATGAACAAGTGAGTGAGTGAACAAGTGAGGCGCTAGCCTCTCTTATTTATACAATCTGGCAGGTGTAAACTGAGGTGTCTTTTCACTGGCAGGGCCGACTTCTCATTCTGGTTGGTTGTAACCACTTTAATATATTCTGGTGGCAGACTTCTCATTCTGCCTATTACAATTAGGGTTTGACCAATCCGCAAAAGGAGATTTGGTCATTTACAATACCCGACGTGATCAATCCGCAAAAGGGGATTGATCTAATGAATATACATCAATAATAAATAGAATACTCTTTGTAGTTACAATATTTCAACAATCCCCCTTAACAAGAAGGGTATTCTACAACAACATCAAGCGAGAGATAGGGCAACATCATCAACAACATCTTGGAACACTGACTAGCATATCTATAAATCATCGGAATTTTTCCTCATCATCAATATCATCATTCACAACAAAGAGCTGGAATGGCATCATCATCCTCATCAGCATGAGGCTAAGGTAACATCATCATCATCTTCAGCGTGAGGCTAAAGTAACATCATCATCTTTGGCATGAAAGATGAAATAACATATTCTTCAACAAGGAGCTGAAGTGGCATCATCATCATCATCTTCAGCAAGAAGCTGAAGTGGCATCATCATCATCAACTTCAACAAGAAGTTGAAGTGGAATCATCATCAACTGCATCAACATGGATTAATATAAAACTAATACATCATCATCATCAATAACAACACAAGGTTGATACAACATCAAAAACAACAATATCACAACACAAAGGCTGGAGCATCATCATCAACAACAACATCATAGCACGAAGGCTGGAGCATCATCAACATCAACACTAGGTTGAAAGTCTTCAGCACGAGGCTGGCATCACAACACGAAGTTGGCTACACAATATCATCAACACGAGGCTGGCATCACAACATGAGGCTGGCACATCATCACAACATGAGGTTGGCACATCATCACAACACGAGGCTGGCATGTCATCAGCACAAGGCTGGCATCACAACAATTAAGTTGGAACATCATCACAACAATTAAGCTAGCACATCAACATTTTGTGGTACTTTGACAGTCCCTAAGGAGCTGCCCAGGAATGATAAGATTCCCTAGGATATAAAATCCTATCGGAGCTACCACGTGGTACTCTGATAGACCGTCCTTAACCGACCTTCAAGATCTGCCTAGGAATCATAAGATTCCCTAGGATTATAAAAATCCTAACGGAGCTACCACCACTTATCAGGATACCATAGTATCATCAGCACTACTCCCCCTCTCGAGGAAGGTCCTTTCGTACTATACCAAGTTTGTCTCGAAAGTATTTAAACTTTACATGAGACAGAGGCTTGGTCTGCAACCTGCTCATCTGAGCCAACATGTTGGAGTTTTATAGCTCCTCTCTGCATCATATCATGGGTGAAGTGATACCAGATCTCTATGTGTTTCGACTCATCACGGAACACATGGTTCTCCATCATTTTTATACAACTTGGTTATCACATAGAATCACAGTGGCTTCCATCTCCAGATCAAATAGATCGATCAACAACATTTGAAGCCATGTGGCTTCACAACTGACGGAACATGCAACAATGTATTCTACTTCTGCCATACTCAGAGCAATACTAAATTGTTTTCTACTATGCCATGAGATCATGACTGACCTCAGACTGAAACAACATCCTGGAGTGCTCTTTCTATCAGAAACACTTCCAGCTCAATATGAATTGGTGTAACCACTCAGTCTTAAGTCAAGATCTCTAGTATAATAGAGACCAAAATTCAACGTACCCTTAAGGTATCTCATCACATGTTTTGCAGCAACAATGTGAACATGTCTGGGTTCTACCAGATACTAACTCAAGGAAAAACATATATCTAGCCTGGTATTCGTCAAATACATCACTGAATCAATAATCTGTCTGTACAAAGTAGCATCAACCAATTCTGACGAGGTATCTACCAGGAGCTTCAACTTCGTTTCCATGGGTGTGAACATGGATTTGCATTTCAACATGTCAACCCTTTTCAATTTTAACTGCATACTTCTCTTGGTTAAGGAAGATCTTCTATGTGCTCTACCAAACTTCAAGACCTAAGAGATAATGCATTTAGGTCTTCCATCAAACTCTGTGGCAAGCTTCTTCTACAATCTATGATGATATTTTCTTCATCTTGTCAAGGATACATCATCTACATACAGTAGTAACATCACTGGCTCATCATTCATAACCTTGAGATAAAGGTTAGAATCAACTTTACTCTTGGTAAAGCCCAAGCTCGTAAGGAAACTAGTCAATTCTTCCATACCAAGCTCTAGGATCTTGCTTCAACACGTACATAGCTTCCGTCAACTGGCAGGCATGAGTCTTTCTATCTTCAATCTTCAAATCAAAGTTTCTCATTATATTGTACCAATCTGGTACATTTTCTCAACTGCAACTCAATATGCACAATCATGTGCTAGCTCTATGTGCTCTCTACAAAGCACTATTTGTCTCACTGATTGAGAGTGTGTCCTCTCCTCTTTCTACAACTGTTCCTTCTGGAACTGGGACTTTGCACCTGCGCTTGCTCTAAAGCTGAGAATGGTTGCTCCATTCTCATCGTGGCTGCTGAAATCTGGGAGTAATTCCTCTACTCCATCAAGGCAACAACTTCATCTGAAATTGAGAGTGGCTCAATAACTGATACTAAAGATAGCTCTTCTTCTTTCATGGAGGTAACTCTATCTTTCATTGTAGTCATGTTTCCATGACCCAACTAATGTACTGCACCAATTACCACTCAATTTTTAAATATGGGGATTGCTCCCCCTACATCTCATACTATATATGAATCATGGTTGTTCTGGTTGTCTTCATAAATACTGGAACTATTTCTTCAATAAGTGTCTCGTCATAGTCTTCTCCCTCTTTATGGGAGAATTCTCTGGACACACATCAGGCTTTGAACATCTGCAACATGCTTGATCTGTATAGATCAATCTTGGAAGTCAATATTGACTTCTCTTCTAGTCTCACGGAAGAATCCATATCCTAGTCTTTTTCACTGGCTTCCTTCTCTGTTACTCAAACAAGGGAATCTTCCCAAGAGATTTCATATCTCCTAGAAGTTTTTGAAGCTACGATCTAGTCTTCTTACGACATCTGTCTCCTAGTCCTGTAAGTTGTCTCTTCATCTAATCCTTTCTGAAATCAGGCTTACTCTCGATTTCTTCTGAGTCAACAAGGAATTCATTATCTCTTACAGGGTATACTTGGTGTTGAATACCAAGTCTAAATATGAAAGACAAAGTCAGGCTTCAAACGAGATTTGCTTCCTGTTCTAATGTTCGGTCATCTTTGGAGCTTTCTTCTCCTTTCAATCAATATTCATATGAGATACTTTGAATCTCAAGAGATAGCTTATTTTTCATTTTCTTTGGTACATGAGTGTATATGGTCATGTACATAGTTTGTTTCATGTCTCATATAATATGTTGCCTTCAACAACCTTCACTATAGCTTCCTCAGGGTTATCACCTGTGACCTAAAACAAGGTCAACAAGCAAGAATAATACTCTTTTGATAATAGTAGATAAAACAATAGCACAAATAATCATCACAGTAGCTCCTTTAGAGCTATCACTTGTGACCTATCTGAATTAAAGATTAAAAGTAAGAAATACAATACGAAATGAGGTCAACACTCTTACAGTGTTGTGATCAAACATTCCTCCATAACAACCTGAAACTAACACAAGAGATTTCTCCTAGAGGAGATGTTAGTTTCTATCAGGCAAATGATTACATTACGCATTTATCTTAATATGCTCACATGCTACCAGGTATAGTACTTTTCAAAGACTAGTTATCAACTTGTCATGTGCAACTTTGAATCTTATCAACTTAATTAATCAAACCTGGAACCTGGAGCCTTGTCCTCAAGAATGAGTGTGTTTCTTTTCTT
>SNQJ01S0029690.1:0-12707 GCA_010110895.2 Picea sitchensis | reverse complement strand
TCTTAAAAACTTCAAGGGTGACTGCAACTGGTACTACAGTTGATACTTCAACTAGTAATGCAACTGGTTCTGAGACTGCAACTGCAACTTAGGGTTTTATGAGGAAACCCTAATTTTTCAAACTTCAAATTTTGAAATTATAATCCAGGGGATAGATGTGTTGAGCTGAGGCAAGTAAGCTGATGCAGTTAGATTTCTAAAAATCCAAATTTTACCTCCCTCAAACTTGACCAGTGGATTTCTGGACTGGTGCTTTTGGTTTTCTAGTACTTCTGGTTTTCTGGTACTTCTGGTACTCTGGTACTTCTGGTTTTCTGGTACTTCTGGTTTTCTGGTGCTTCTGGTACTTTGTGAAAACTAGGGTTTCACTTTTCGGGAGATCTACCCACTGAAAAGGTGCGCTGAAGGTGCCAAATAACTCCTTGGGTTAGGGCACACTTTTCTAGATGGTCTTGAGGTTGAAAATCTTCTTCAATAAAAAAACCCTAATTTTCATGTACGACAACAATGACGTTTTTCTTCTTCCCGTGAAAGATGTTCTCTTCAACTTAGCTCTGAAACCATGTTAAGGTTTAAGATATTATTAGGTTTCTTTTCAATTCACTAGATAACCATAGCATAGATAGGATCACTGAAAAATACACAATCACAAGAGACACATCAATTATCCTGGGAAACCCTCATGGGGGAGAAAACCCAGCAAAAACTTCCTTAATATAGATAGTCAATACAATGTCAAGAGATAACTCAAACAATACAGAAAGTCCACTCCCAAGAATGCACCTCTCTTTCTCTTCTTTTTTTTCCAACTGCAGCTCCAAACTTGCGCTCCGATGAACAAGTGAAGCGCTAGCCTCTCTTATTTATACAATCTGGCAGGTGTAAGCTGAGGTGTCTTTTCACTAGCAGGGCCGACTTCTCATTCTGGGTGGTTATAACCACTTTAATATATTATGAGGGCCAACTTCTCATTCTGTCTATTACAAATATGGTTTGACCAATCCGCAAAAAAAGATTTGATCATTTACAATACCCAACATGATCAATCTGCAAAAAGATATTGATCTAATGAATAATACATCAATAATAAATAGAATACTCTTTACAGTTACAATATTTCAACTAATATATATTGTTTTTTAACTTTATCAAATAATAATTTTTTTTTTAACTTTATAATTATTTTTTTAATCACCCCTTTAATAACTTTTAATCCCACTCACTAATAATAAACTCTATATATGCCTTTAAAATATAATAATATATTTTCAACTTTTGATCCCACTCACTAATAATAATAAACTCTATATATGCCTTTAAAATATAATAATATATTTTCAACTTTTGATCCCACTCACTAATAATAATAAACTCTATGTATGCCTTTAAAATATAATAATATATTTTCAACTTTTGATCCCACTCACTAATAACTCACTAATAATAATAAGCATGCCTTTAAAATATAATATATTTTCAACTTTTGATGCCACTCACTAATAATAATAAGCTCTATGCATGCCTTTAAAATATAATAATACATTTGCTTTTGTTTATGCTTCCTTCTTATAACTATGTTATTAATACCTTGGTTTTTAACTTCCTTTGAACCGTAATATATAGTTTCCACTTTATCGTTTATCTCATCAAACAATTAATACACCTTTATATAACTTAGTAATGGCATTTAGGTATAATTTTTATAACTTGAGAACTAATTAATATATAGCCTTAGTAATCCACTCTAATTTATCTTTTTTAAATTGCTTTTAATATATTTGGTTTCCTTTTTCATATAATATTCCCAATTTTCAATTTAATTTCTTTGAGTCCCCTACCAATGATATTTGCTTTCCTTTTTCATATAATATTCTCACTTTTCAATTTAATTATTTGAGTCCCCTACCAATGGATGCGATAGGGATGGAATTTGAATGGAAAATTTCCTGTCACGGGCCAATTTGCAGAAATAATGAATAACTAATGAATAACGACTGTGTATCGCCGCTATTTGTACGGATATGACAGCAGAAATCAAACTGTACGGATCCACAATTTGGTGTGCAGACTGATTTTTTTTTTTTTTTTTAACTCTGGTATAGGCAATGTAATCGTTTTTTTTTTTTTTNGAATAACGACTGTGTATCGCCGCTATTTGTACGGATATGACAGCAGAAATCAAACTGTACGGATCCACAATTTGGTGTGCAGACTGATTTTTTTTTTTTTTTTTAACTCTGGTATAGGCAATGTAATCGTTTTTTTTTTTTTTTGGGAATTTGAATGTCGAATAGCCAAAGGCTATTGTGGTCAATGACTTGAAGAAATAAGAGAAATTCTAAAAATGGAGGTTGGCCAAAATCCAGTTCAGACAATGTATGATAGAGACTAACCAAAGGTCGAGATCAGAAAAACGAAGCTCTGATACCAAATGAGACGAACTAAGTTCGCTCACACAAAGAATATCCAACATAAATAGGATAGTACAAAGAAATCCATATAGGATAATAATAATATGAATAATGAATATGAAATGAGATGATTACAATGAGAATGACGACCCATTTATATATCCTTATATGGATGCCCTTTCATGAATAGACGCATCCGTTAAATAAGACATGAATTTTTATTTATGATGTGTTTAATTATTATTTATTATATTTATTTCTATATATATTGTGTTTATAACAGAATCACAGCGAAAAATCCAACATTGAAAAGAGTGAACATGAGTTAAGAGTGTTATTCTCTTGGTCCCTTAGGTTGTTCATCCTCGTGGAAGTCAATAAAATCAATCAATGTATTAGATGATTCAATGTCTCATTACATACATAGTGGGAGAGAGGAGTACATTAGATGATGCAATGTCTCATTACATACATAGTGGGAAAGAGTACAATAGATGATGCAATGTCTCAAATACCTAACATTAACCACTACATTAAATGCCCCATTATTACATATCTTTATTAGTGAGCATTTATTAACATTAACTACTACATTAAATGCCCCATTATTACATAGTGGGAAAGAGTACAATAGATGATGCAATGTCTCAAATACCTAACATTAACCACTACATTAAATGCCCCATTATTACATATCTTTATTAGTGAGCATTTATTAACATTAACTACTACATTAAATGCCCCATTATTACATCTCTTTATTAGTGAGCATTTATTATTTGTGTTCTAAATATGAACATTATTTCCAACATTTATGAGATCAGGGAATTGGAAACTATTTTATTAGCTAATCTCAGAATTGCTGTCTTGAACTCCTGCATGGCACCTTCCTTCCAATTGTATGTCTTAATTTTCAATCACATATAAATCTCATAAATTTTCAATCACATATAAATCTCATAAATTATCACTCCCGGGACATGCACTGTCTTCGAAAGATCTGTAATTTCTTTCTTTGGCAAATTTGGTTTGCAAGATTTCACCTTAGCAAAAGTTACAGATGCATTGAGTAATAAAAAAAAATTCAGGTCATAATCGGTATATATTATAACCCTATTATTATTCAGCACTCCAATCTCATGGCAGCATAACAGAACAATATGATGTAACCAACTCAAGTGGTGAATGAAGCTCAAGTCGCAATCTCAAATATGGCCAATGTAAAATTTTCAAGCAGAAGGTAACCGACGTGTATCTGAAAATTTATTAAAAGTGAACATATCTTGAACAATTTCAGAATCCATGTTAAGAGCATGAAACAATAGGTCATAAATGACCCAGTGTACAAATTATGAATTTTCAGAGTGAAAAATAAGACTTTGGTTTTTCAAAGTTATAGGCTCAGTTTTAACAATTTACTTTGTAAATTGCATAAACTTGTTATAATTAAATACAAAAAAAAGCAGGACTTTCTGTTTTAATGACTGCATCAGCCTCAAGAGAGATACCAGTAACGGTTATCTCTCTTCCCAGATCAGAACTCTATAAATACTATTACTTACAGACTGTAACTTGTATAAGATAGTCACTGCCTTCATGTTTTTCCATGTACTGTCACAAATCCAATACGGTATCAAGCAGGAGCAAAGCTCGAATCCCAATATCACAACAATATGGACACTAAAATCTTCAAGTAGGCTCACTGGAATCTAGTATAAACATGAGAAGACCTTTACTGGTATAAAAAATGTATCAACCATAGAATACACCATCCCAGTCGACCACATTATTATTTACAAGAAGTCAGTAGAGAATTGATAACATGCAGTATAAGCCTTGTCTTGTTTACTAATGTACTTCCAGGGCTCATTTGTATAAGTTGCATTTCTAAGCAGGTATAGACTTGCTTCAATACGGGCCTGATGTAATAAGATATTGTAGGATCATTTGGGTCAATTGCCGTAACAGCCTCCTGAATCCACACCAACTTTTTTGGCATCTCCTTCCCCAGATTGCAAGCTATTTGATGCATAATAAATAGCAACACACGTTGACTTATAGGAATAGGGTTGCTTGCAAAAATCTTCAAGGGATCCACCTGATGTGAAAGAAGCATAGGGATACATTGTCATCAAATTCCAACGCTTCAAAATAAATGAATTACTATTGTAGGCTGTAGCTATTAATATTTCTATTAATTTGTCTGTATACATATATATGTACCTCTATCAGAATGCATGATACAGAGCAAGAGAAAAATTGAGAATGTGAAAAATCCCATTCTAATAATTATTGCAATTGATGCAATGGTTATGGTTGGAACAACGGTTTCTGTTTTCAATACGTACATGAACAATTAAACCAGTGAGTTTAAAAATTGAAGTCTTATAGAAGACAAAGAATTTGTAATCTAAAAGTTTTCATACATGTTTAACATTGATGCCATACAAACTGCTGCCAAGTTTGTCAAAGCATTCGATAGCACTTCACCATGTAAAATGATCTTCAAAGCATTCGATAGCACTTCACCATGTAAAATGATCTTCAAATATACAATATGTGTATGTGTGTGTCTGTGTCTGTGTACACCTGCTCTTTTGTCACTTCTTTCAATCCCCAACAATCCCATTTCCTTTTATGACATGACCAAGCATTTGACTTCTTGTAGAAATCATATTTGGAAAGTTTGCTATATGGCTTCTCCCTCTTAAGGATGTCTAAACGCTGCTTCAAGTGTACTTTGTAATTCTAATTTTTACTGAAAATCATAATACAATTTAAAAATACAACCATACATTTTCCAAGATGATAGTGAATATTATCAATCAATCCCATTAAAGTATCAAGGGCATATCGATGGCGTTGGTTCAGTGGTCTTCCCCATTCACATGGCAGGAGTTTGAAAGGGACGAAGGCAGGGTGTGAGTCCCCAGTGATTTGGCAGAATAGATAACCCTTGCAGCTGGAACCTAATCCAAAGGAAGTCTTCTATATGCAGAGCAGCCTCTTGGGGTATGTATCTTGAATTACTTCCAATGAAAAAAGTAACAAGGGCATTAGGTAAACCAGAGGGCATAACGTTATATGCATGATGGCCATCTCTAGTGATAAAAGTTGCTTCTGCAGCATCACCTTCATGAATTCTAACTTCTCTCAAGTCCACCTTGGAAAATACTTTTGCTCACTTGAGATAGTGTCAAAACATCAATAAAAAGGAGAGCTTAGTCATCTTTGGTAAGCACAATAGTTCATCCTCCATTTTCTGGAAATTTCATCTCATGGGTATAAAGAACCTCATCATTTGGAATTTAGGTTTTTCTCACAATTTTTTCAGACAAGATATTGTAGGCATCCACTATTAAACAAAATTCTAGCTTTTGTACCGTTATAATCCTCTTTTATTAAAAGCAACTCAGTGTGCTGAATTTTTCCAAAGGCCTATCCCTCGATCTTTGAAAAGTCATTTTCTTAACAAGTTTGTTGGAACAACAAAATAGCTCTTTCATCTTTCCATGATTTATTTCCATCTGGGTTTTGAGGGAAATCATTCCTATAATGATTCTGCCTACATAATAATGCCTATGTGTGTGTGTGCGCACTGATTTATTTCCATCTGGGTTTTGAAGGCAATCATTCCTATAATAATCCTGTCTACATAATAATGCATGTGCGTGTGTGTGTGTGTGTGTGTGTGCGTGTGCACAAGCGCACATATGAGAGAGAGAGAGCCTTATATTACAAATAAAATATGGAGTACAAGAAGGATTATATCATAAAACTTCCCCTTCTGGCCCAAGTGAGAAGGGAAAACTTATCCAACTAGGCACCCATATCGGAAGAAAAAACATTCTTCCTAAGAATTATGTTGTACAGGGTTTATCCCATGATTACGTTTGACTTTGTCTTATCATTATAAAAGCCAAATTTCTTAATGGGCTTTTTGTCCCAAGTTGATCCATAATTGGATTCAATAGAAGAAGACTAGACAATGGACTCTGGAGGTAGGATCCATTGAGGAAGTTGATTGAACCAAGTTGACAAACTAATAAAAAAGAACCCAATGAAAGGGGATTGACGTCCAAGTCAACTAGTGTATTCACTAGATAGGGTTAGATGGTGCACATATGTTGATAACCAAGATAGGAGATTACTTGGAATGTAGGAACCAGTGTTACCAACATCGCGATAATATCACTGACATCGCGATATTATCGTCATTTTGAGGGTCGGCAATATTATCGCCCAAAAATATCGCGATATTTTCCTTTGGCAATAATATCGCAATATTTTCGAAAATAGTGCGATAATATTGCGAGTCGATGGAAAGTGTCGCCAGGCCGCAAACAATCACAAATTAAAAGCCATTTTTTGGGTTTTAAAGTGTCATTTTGCAAAAAGAGCATAGGGTTTGGAGAGCAAAGGAGCAAGAGGCGATTTTTCCTTCATCCAAGGACACAGAGGAGCATGTTTTCTTCTTCCATCACCTATTGATTATGGAGTGGGGATTGATTTCCCTCAACCGTGGACGCATTTACAGGTATGGGAAACAATTTGCACCCTTTTTTTTGGTTTTTTATTTTTATTTTTGCTAGGTTTCCCTCGTCTTGCCAAGTATGGGAAACAATTTGCACCCTTTTTTTTGTTTTTGTTTTTTTATTTTTGCTAGGTTTCCCTCATCTTGCCAATGAGGGACTGTTTTTATCATTTGTCATCAATTTATTGTGGAGAGGGGATTGATTCCCATAGGTTGTTAGTGAGTAATGAAGGTATGTGTAACAATTTCCAACCCTTTTTTTAATTTTTTCAAATTTGTGATAGGTTTTTCAATGCCTATCAGTTTTCCCCATCTTGTACACTGTATTTGTGGATTGTGGGAGATATACTATGTAGGTAGACCATAGAATGTAATTTTTTTTTATGTAAAAAAATTGTGTTTTGAATCTTGATTCTTAAATGGCGATTTTAATTTTGTTCAATTGTTTTTGTGCCCTAGGTTTGATCATTTGAAGATTGAAAATGTCGAGAAAATTGGATGCTATGTGGGAATATGGTGAACCCGAGGGGGGGGGGTTAATAGAAAAACATTGTATTGCAAGTTGTGTGGAATGAGAATGATGGGGGGAATCTGCCAGCT
Organism: Picea sitchensis; assembly: GCA_010110895.2. Taxonomy (NCBI): domain Eukaryota; kingdom Viridiplantae; phylum Streptophyta; class Pinopsida; order Pinales; family Pinaceae; genus Picea; species Picea sitchensis. The sequence continues at coordinate 5,162 of SNQJ01S0029690.1, read as the reverse complement.
GAAATACCACCTTGCAAAAATTTTGGGAAATGAAGTGGGTATTTTCCCGAAGTCAACCCCGAAAATCATGCATATTGCCAACAAAGCACTTGATGATATGGGTATAGCCAGAGAACATAGGGAAGCTATGAAAGCTTAGTTTGGAAGGGGAGGAGGTGGAAGATCCGAGGGAGGAACTAAAAGTGACACTATTTATTCGACCTCATCTGCCTCATCTTCTACCTCATCTTTTTTTGTTCCTAGAACCACACCTAGTGCACAACCTTCTATCAGGTCAATTGTAAAAATAAAGGAGAAGCAAGAGGTTAATAAGCTTGTGGGTAAGTGTTTCTTATGGAGTGACATTCCTTTCAACATTGCCAAGAACAACCCATTCTATCAGCTAGTGTTTGATGCAGTTGTTATTGTTGGCCTGGGGTACAATGTTAATTTAATGACAAAATCAGCAAGCTAACAATTCTGTCATACACTTAGCAACCTAGAGATAAATGTTTTGCATGAACTCTGAAATGTCTCAAACCCACATTCAAAAATTTCCATAAGCAGAAATACACATTGCTAAGCAAATATGCAACGGAAATAAACACAATGAACAACATTCAACCACCCATGAATAACTCAGAAATTTAGGCAAATGCCAGGGAAAACCCCAATGTGGGGAAACCCAATGAGAGAGAAAGAGAGATTTTATTATTCAGCTTCAGGAAAGTACATATCAGCAGCAAACTCACAATTTCCAGCCAAGAGAAAATACCTCACAGCACCAAAATTGTCCCCCACAAATTCTGCCTTGAAAAACATGCCAAATTCGTACAGCTGTACGACCCACTCAGAAAACAATGCCTTGAAAAGCGTGCCCACAGTTTGTTGTACGGCCTGATCAGTACGGCCCAGCGGCAACAAAAAAACACTCCAAACAACCTCGATTTTCGTGAGAACAAGATGCCTCGAAAATCATGCCATTTTTCCTTGTTGTACGGATTGTACGGATCCGTATAGTACGACCTCCAACAACAGCAAATGATATCAGCATACACAGAAATTTTCCTTTGGGATTTGTGCCCACTTTTTCTTGGGAAATGTGCCCTCTAAGATGCCCACTTTCCTCTCTCAAGCTCTCTCGAAAAATCTCCCTCAATCTTCTTCTCTTGTGTCTTGCACACTACCCAATGTATTCTTTTATAAATCTGAAAATGACCTTTTACCTCCCAAGTGTCTTTTCACCTTCCAACCCTAAATCCAAAGGCTAAGATCTAATCTTTCCTTTTGCAAGATCAAGGGTCATGATTCATTCCCTCCAAAATGAATCACTTAAAATATTAAAGTAATTTCACTTTATTACATAAGTGCACTTTATGAAATAAAGGCACTTTAAAATTAGAAGGTACACTTTATTAAAAAGTCACTTTAATAAAAGAACCACTTTACAACTTTATAAAAACCCATTACAAAGTTAAGTGCCTAGTAGTGTAAACATAAGCTTACATCCGCATACAAGACAAAACATGAAGAGTACCTCCCGAACTAAAACATGAGGTTATATCAAACATGAGGTTATATCTCCTGAGGCCATCTTTCGAGATGTATTCGCTGCCATCTCCATCATCTGGTCCTAACACACTGTACTCTGTAGGAGCTCCCTCTGAACCTGGAGTTATCCTCAACACCTGCACAGAACTCAAACTAAAAGATCTTCTCCTGCAGCTACTCGGAACCCTGAGCTCCTTGGAGAATCCAATCCATCCTGAGCATTGGCTCGACCACACTGGCTGAGCCTCCTGGCAGTTCTCAGAAGAGACTCACTCTCTTCTCTCAGAATGCAAGACTGAATCCTTGGTACCACCGCAATCTCAGGAGCCTCCTCATACTCCTCATCTGACGCTGAATCATACACTGAAGGTTGTTCTCGCAACATATACAACCTGTTCACCTGATCACCGATCAGCTGCAGTTCCACAGGGTCCACTCCCTCCATGTAGATAAAGACATGTTCTCTCTTGAAAATGTACAATATCCTACATCCTCCAAGGCTGAGACTGAGAGCAAGTTAACCCTCAACCCTGGAACAAAGAGAACTCCATCAAGCTCCAGGAATCCTCCATACTCGAGTCAGAATCTAACCCTTCCAACTCCACGTACAACTCGTGCCATACCACCTTCATTTACCACCTGTCGGTCAAGACCTGTCTCTGTGATAATTAGGAATACTCGCCAGATTCCTGTCATGTGGCAAGAGGCTCCACTATCCACAATACATCTGATATCACCCCCAAATCCTCCGCTAACGACACTGGAAACTAGGGTAACCAAAGAAAATTCCATGTCATAATTGGAAGCAAAGTCCTCCATGAATGTTGTAGCAGGTATCTCAGGCCCCTCTGGTTCCTTCTTCTTCTTCTTCCTCTCAGGACAATGAGAAGCAAGGTTCCCCAACTGGTTACAACAGTAACATCTAACTTTACTCAAGTCCCTCCCGGAACTTCCTTTCTTCTTGCTCTTTGCAGTAAGAGCAACATTCTCATCGGCTCCATCTATCTTCTATCTACAGCTCTGAGATCCTTCCCGGATCTCCTCCTGAGTGAAATCGTCCCACAGTCTGCTCCAATCTGGAAGATGCTCACGGCCCACTACACACTTCAAGAAGACTTCCCATTCTTTGGTGAAGCCTTTCAAGGCTATCCTCACCAACTCTGAATCCGATATGACCTCTCCAACAACAACCAACTTATCTTTCACTTGAGCTACCCGGGTAAGATAAGAAGAAACGTTCTCCTCCTTCCCCATTTTGGTATCATGCAGCTTAGCCTTCAAGGCCATCTTTCGGTTCTCATTCTTCGCCTCAAATAAGTTCTTAAGTGCATCCCACATCTCCTTGGTTGTCTTATTCTCAGCCAAGTGAGGGATAAGGTGATCCTTCACCCCATCCAGAATAATCCTCTGAGCCTTGGCCTCCTTGACCTCATGCAAATCCAAAGCAACAGGATCTGCTACGGGAACCACAACAACATAACTGACATAGTTCCAAATCTTGTTCTCCTTGAGAACAACTAACATCTGAACCTTCCACTGCAAATAGTTGGAAATGCCATCCAACTAATCCTCAAATCTAATACATGCAACCATATTCCCTGTCACAGCTCAAGGAAAACAATCACAAATTTTCCCTCTTCAACCTTGCCCAAAAATCTCATTGTTCACTGTCACTCAGAGACAAAGCTATGATACCATGTTAATTTAATGACAAAATCAACAAGCTAACAATTTTGTCATACACTTAGCAACCTAGAGATAATTGTTTTGCATGAACTTTGAAATGTCTCAAACCCACATTCAGAAATTTCCATAAGCAGAAATACAAATTGCTAAGAAAATATGCAGCGGAAATAAACACAATGAACAACATTCAATAACCCATGAATAACTTAGAAATTTAGGCAAATGCCAGGGAAAACCCCACTGTGGAGAAACCCAACGAGAGAGAGAGAGAGAGAGATTTTATTATTCAGCTTCAGGAAAGTACATATCAGCAACAAACTCACAATTTCCAACCAAGAGAAAATACCTCACAGCACCAAAACTGTCCCCCACAAATTTTGCCTTGAAAGACATGCCACATCCGTACAATTGTACGACCCACCTAGAAAACAGTGCCTTGAAAAACATGCCCACAGTCTGCTATACGGCCTGATCAGTACGGCCCAGCTGCAGCAAGAAAACACTCCAAACAACCTCGATTTTCGTGCCAACAAGCTTCCTCGAAAATCGTTCCCTCTTTCCTTGTTGTACGGACTGTACGGATCCATACAGTATGGCCTCCAACAACAGCAAATGATATCAGCACACACATAAATTTTCCCTTGGGATTTGTGCCCACCTTGTTTTGGGAAATGTTCCCTCTAAGCTGCCCACTTTCCTCTCTCAAGCTCTCTCGAAAAATCTCTCTCAATCTCCTTCTCTTGTGTCTTGCACACTACCCAATGCATTCTTTTATAATTTTGAAAATGACCTTTTACCTCCCAAGTGTCTTTTCACCTTCCAACCCTAAATCCAAAGGCCAAGTCTAATCTTGCCTTTTGCAAGATCAAGGGTCATGATTCATTCCCTTCAAAATGAATCACTTAAAATATTAAAGTAATTTCACTTTATAACATAAGTACACTTTATGAAATAAAGTCACTTTAAAATTAGAAGGTACACTTTATTAAAAAGTCACTTTAATAAAAGAACTTTATAACTTTATAAAAACCCATTACAAAGTCAAGTGCCTAGTAGTGTAAACATAAGGTTACATCTGCATACAAGACAAAACATGTGGAGTACCTCCCGAGCTAAAAAGCTAACATACAAGGCCCCTACCTATGAGGAGTTGAGAGGGCCTATCCTTCAAAATCAAAAGGTCGATTGTGCTAGTGTATTAGAGGAGCTTAAGGCATCATGGGAAATCATTGAATGCACTGTGATGTCATATGGTTGGACAGACTAGAAGGGAAAGACACTTCTAAACTTCTTGGTTAAGTGTCCCAAGGGGACTGTTGCCGTCCTTATACACACTTGCTAGAGTGAGCTAAGTCCAACTCACTTAGTGTGTCCTCGGAGACACAATGTCTAGGTTCCAAGTCCACACTGTCACTTTGACTGGAACCTCTTCCTTCTACGCTTACTCCTAGGGAAGCCAAGGGGGGTTGTCCCTAGTTACTAGATTAATTTTAATGTTAATGTTCTAGGAGTTAGTTCTAATTTCTTATAGGCCAAAAGGGAAAACTACCCTATGATGACAAGCAGCAATGCAAGTGCAAGTCTAATCTAAATGAAAATCAGCCCTTTCCCTAAGTCAACTAAGACTAGTGCCTAAGGTTGGGCAAATGGGGTCAACTAAAGTTTAAGGGTGGTTTATTACAAAGGTTTTACAAGTAAATCAATTCAAACTACCCAAAAACCCAAGGTTATTATAATCATACAAAGGGATTACAAGTGTTATAATGATTACACCACATACAAAAGATACAACAATATACAAAGGTACAAAGAAGTGTAAGTGTTCAACAATTTGCCAAGCATGCCCCAATAACACTTACTCTATTGGACCGCCTTCACTGGCCACCACAAAAAGCACTCAAGAATCAAAGAAAGTGATGCCTCCCCAAGTGGGATACTCAACACTT
>SNQJ01S0029689.1:49506-72665 GCA_010110895.2 Picea sitchensis | reverse complement strand
CCTTCCACCCAAGAATATATGAGAGATAATAAAACTTTACATTAAATCATCACCATCAACCAATCATCACATAGAACCTGATAATGCTTCCTGAGACTTATTCAATTTCTACAATTCTTCAATTCTTGGAGTAATCTGATCCTATAAGTAATATTACTCAATGTATTCTCTGAAACTCCATTTTTCACTCCTTGAATCCTCCCCAAAAAGAGGTTATAGAAAGAATGGTAGACTTTATTCAATTCTGGTATGTTCAGAAGACCCAACTTGTACAACATTCCTCGCGCTCAATATTTAACATCCGATTCTGAAAATCGTACACAAGAAACTACAGTCCGTACTCTTTCCAATGGAAGTGGTCCCACTGCATTTGGATTCTGTATGAATAAGTTATTATTGTTTTACCTGGAACACCTGTTTATTGACTAGCTTCAAGACTAGTCACAAACCCTATCTGCCACAGAGTGTATCTCCATAATTATAGCGAATCAAGAGCTGAAATTTTTACCAGAGGTACCTTGATATGTATTATCAATACCATAGTGATTTCACCATCTGAATCATTCTATAAAAAATTTTATAGAAAAAATGGTAAGATGAACTGAAAATAACATACCTTAGAACACATGACCAAAAGACTTCATCCTCCCTTGAAATCTGGCCTTCTTTTCTTCTTATTTCCTCTGAAATTCGACTTGTATCAAATGAATGTATAATGATGTTTATTTATACCATTTATGTCACTTCTTTTAACATTAGGGCTGACCTGACACTTTCTTATTTTGTAATTCTTTTCTTTAATTATCTTCAGGGACTACATGTACACTTTGTCATATTCAAAAATTCATTTCTCCTCAACCATGAGGATCCACGTGATGTGCCACATACCACCGGAAACAAAATGATGTATACTATCCATCCATGGGTGTTGTATCTGCATGTGAATTTTCCTTCATGTCCAAATACCTTCATCAATCTTGCGGTCCAAAACCCATGATTAGGGTTGACATTAATGACAACAACCAATCTTCCAACAGTAAGGCACCGAACAATAGATCCCTATTTTTTACCCCGCCAACCCAAGAACCTGCGATCTAGAAACTGTGGATGGTCTATAAAATGTCAGCGACCCCGCAAGTCCGCTTGTCGATTTGTATATCGCGGAACTGTGTGTGCTATTTGTAGAACACTGAACAATAGAGGCTTTTTTTTGAGCCCGCCCACCCGAGAACCCGTGATCTCAAAAGTGGCCAAGTATGGAATGCCATATGCGTACATGGTCTATAAAATATCATGTCCATACTTTATGAAGGTACATTTTTAGATTTTCCTCGTTTCTACACATATTGATATGGTAACCATAGAGTTGGTGTTGCACATGAATTATGAAATATGCACTGGGAGTCGGACCTAGCCCTTTGGTTTGATTAGCTGAACAATTCCAACTCATGCATTTTTAGCATTGGACACTCAACATTTTCACCATGCAATTTCAGACTTGGCCATTCCTTCCTTGCTTTCTCTTCCCCGTGCCCGTCACCTTCGCACATGTGCATAATAAGAAATAGTGTTTATATATATGTCTTCTTTATAAATCTTTAATGCTAACAGGTCATCGTGTAGGCACCATCTAAGCTGTCATTGATGCATGCAAGGCTCGATAAGTTCTTCCATCAATGAAATTTTTGCGAAGGATTTTCTTATCCCTTCCCTCTCTTAATTTCAAATGCCATGGAATGTCATTCACACGTGGCCATCTTGTTTCCTTCACGAAACCTCCAATCTCTTCCAAGTCTTAATTTCAAATAGCATGGAATGTCATTCGCACGCCGCCAGCTTGGTTCGTTCACGAAACCTCCAATCCTTAAATGTTCTTATCCATAACTTCCACCTTCTCACTTATAAGTATGCAATAATTAAGCTTTATTTCTAACAGGTCACCATACAACATGCATAGATATTGTCATTAATGAGGAGATTTTTCATTCGCACGCATTGAAGCAATGTTTCCGGGGGGTTATATTGTCCCCTCCATTTGTTCATTTCAAGCAGCATTTGGAGAAAACCAATGTTTCCATAAACTACTGGCAGCAACTCCACAACAGTTTTGTAGAGATACAGTGAACATATTCCTCACGAGCTTCCCGTGCAGAAGAAGGGAAAAAGAATTGTAGGGGAGGCGGAGCAGCCCAAAATTTACAGTGAAAACATGGATCTTGACGCTGATCTGGAAAGCATATTCTACAACCTTGATCAACCCAGAGATGCAATTCAACATGCCTGCTCAATGGACATGGTTGATACCGAAATTTTTGACGAAGATGAATCCTTCGTATTCTAGAGTGTTGTTTTTGAAACCGAATCAAAAAAATTAATCATTGAAAAAAGAGATGTAAAAAATAAGAAAAGAAAATATCGTTCAAAACTTGACCTTGTCAATATGCAGGCATCCAAAATCTCTCAACTTCACATGGCAACCAGAGATGCTCTTCATGATTCTCTTGGATTCATTAAAGCTGAAAATGCCAGACTAAAGAACAAGATTAAGGAATTAGAGGAAGCTTTGTTTTCTATGCCATTGCTTGGAAGTTCTTTGGAAATAGCCATGCCTGCGACCGCGTGCACCCCTGCAACAAATCTAAAGGGTCCTCCAACTTCCTCGCATTCTGTAGAGGATATGTGGAGAAAAATATCAACAAAATAATGGAACTGATTACTAAGGCCTGGGAAACATCACAAAATATGGATTCCCTGGGGAGCAGGGCACATAACTTGCTCCTACTTCTGCAGACAGATTTAAAAAATGAAGAAAATTTCTATGTGCACATGGTCATCCCTTTTGCCTTTCATGTCAACAACATGCCAGAGACGAGAAGAAGACAACATGATCTCCCGTCCAATAAACGACTCACTCAATTAGAAGCATGCTGGAAATAGAAAGTGAAGAACCTGTATCTCATCGTCCAATCATGTGAACAAGCAATATCAAAGAAATAAACATTATTCACAAAGCTCACCAAAATAGACTTAGCAGGAAAGAAAAATGTCTTCCAGGACCCCATCTTAATCCTCAACTCGCTGGCGTTAACCAAGCAAGATTTAGATAAACAAGTTGATAATTTGAAGGCCTTGTCTTTAGAATTTTTTTACAGGATTCTTGAATATCATGAAGAAGAGGTGGATAAATGGCTAGTTCGATATTTGGTACAAAATGGAGAGATTCATGAAGCTCTATGTAAACTTTCAATTCATCTAAGAGAATTAGAAAATGAAGTTTTCAGCATTAAAATCTGTAATGACATAACGCCGCCCCCTTGAGAAGCTATATTGAAGAGAACTTGAAGTGGGTCACCGGTGAAATCCAACTGGGAAATGCATAAATCCTCTGTTTATCAATCCAGATATTCAAGCAGGCCACCCAGAAAAACCAACAGGGAAAGACATGACCAAGCAAACACCAAAATCACTTATACATACCATCCCTGTAAGTGTATAGTGATAGTCCTTTCTTTATCAATTCAGTTATTCCAAGTTTTATGAGTAGAAATCTATAGCCAAAAACTGATATTCCCATTTCTACTTTTCAGGTATTACATTTTACTGTGTTCGACTTCTTTTCACAGTCCTATTTCTTGTACTTATTTCCGTTATGGTCTGCGGTAGCCCCAATCCTAGTCTATATGACAAACACATTTACATTTCCAGGGATATGTAACAAACTATTATTTTTTTTCATATATTCCAAATAAAACTATTCTTTTGTCTCCTTATATATTTATGTGTTCCTAGATTTTTATCTTCAACTATGCTGAATGTGAAGTCATTCTATTTATTTTATCTCAATTCTCTTTTTTCCCTATGCATATTTTCTCCGGCCTGACCATTTTCAAAATAAAGTATGACATAAATCACTCACTCAAATTTGAGATATCATATTTCACACACACACACACACACATGTGTCTTTAAATTTCTAGGAATATGTAAGACGTTTCCTTATTTTTTATATAAATGTCATAAAATTGTGTTCACTACTTTTTTTGTACTCAAACGTATAGAGAGTATGTCATTTCTTGCATCTTTACCACCTGTCCTTCATACTTTTTCCACAAAGTCCCTTCAAATTAAAATAGTCTGCAAGTCCACTTGTCAATTTGTATATCACGGAACCGTGGGTGCTCTTTGTTGGCCATGGAACAATAGACGAACAATTTTCATCCCGCCAACTTGACAACCCACGATCCAAAAACTGCCTAAGTATGGAATGAGGGCTCCGTGCATGCTCTATAAAATCTCATCCCCATACTTGATAAAAGTACATATTTCGTATGTATAAAACTAAATATCTACTTTAAAAAATTGTGTATTTGCTATGTATAATTTATGCTCTCCAGGAACCTATAATTTGATACATTTCAATTTCTTGTATCCACGAGCCCTTGTTTTAAAGAAAACTAATTCGGGAATGCTATTTATTTGGTCGTTTGGTCCACTTCCCTATGTAACAGACATTGGTACTATATTTTTTGTGCTTTTGTCCACCACCGTATGTAAAACATATGTAAAGAAAACTATTTTGCCAATGCTAACATTTTGGGACACGACCCCTTAAAATTCAAATAGTCCGTAGGTCCCATTATCAATTTGTATATCACATAACTCTCAGTGCTATTTGTAGGACATGGAACAACAAAATCCCTATTTTAAGGTCCCCAGCCTGAGAATCCACGATCCAAAAATTGGCTAAATATGGAATGAGGGTTCCATCCATGCTCTAATTCGGGAATGCTAGTTTTTTTCTTCTTTTATGTGTTCCTAGATTTTTATCTTCAACTATGATGAATGTGAAGTCATTCTATTTATTTTATCTCAATTCTCTTTTTTCTGATGCATATTTTCTCCTGCCTGGTCATTTTCAAAATTAAGTATGACATAAATCACTCACTCAAATTTGAGATATCATATTTCACATATATATATGTTTCTTTAAATTTCCAGGAATATGTAACATGTTTTAATCTTTTTTTATATAAATGTCATAAAATTGTGTTCACTACTTTCTTTCTACTCAAACGTATAGAGAGTATGTCATTTCTTGCAGCTTTACCACTTGTCCTTTATATTGTTTGACACAAAGGCCCTTAAAATTAAAATAGTCCATAAGCGCGCTTGTGAATTTCTATATCACGTAACTCTGGCTGCTCTTTGTAGGCCATGGAACAACAGAGGCCCAATTTCCAGCCCACCAACCCGAGAACCCGTGATCCAAAAACTGCCTAAGTATGGAATCAGGCCTCCGTGCAAGTATGGAATGAGGGCTCCGTCTTTGCTCTATAAAATCTCATCCCTATAATTTATAAAAGTACATATTTTGTATGTATAAAATTAAATATCTACTTTAAAAAATTATGTATTTGTTATGTATAGTTTATGGTCTCCACGAAACTATAATTTCATAAATTTCAATTTCTTTTGTCGAGAAGCCCCTGTTTTAAAGAAAACTAATTCGGGAATGCTATTTATCTGGTCCTTTTGTCGACCGTCCTATGTAACAGACATTGGTACTATACTTTTTGTCCTTTTATCCACCAACGTATGTAAAACCTATGTAAAGAAAACTAATTCGCGAATGCTAAATTATTTTGACATGAGCCCCTTAAAATTCAAATAGTCTGCAAGTCCGATTGTCAATTTGTATATCGCGGAACTGCTGGTGCTATTTGTAGGACACAGAACAAAAAAATCCCTATTTTCAAGTCCCCATCCCAAGAACCCATGATCCAAAAACTGGCTAAGTCGAGAACCCACTCTTTTAAAGAAAACTAATTCAGGGATGCTATTTTTTCATACTTTTGTCCACCAGCCTATGTAACGGACGTCAATACTAGTTTTTTTGTTTTTTTGTCCACATTCATATGTAAAAAGGAAAACTAATTTGAGAATGCTAAACTTGTTTTAATTAATTATAAATGATTTTATTGATAGAAAGATAAGTTATTGAGTTTATTATTTCAATTTCGTTATTCGACACGAGCCCCTTCAAATTCAAATAATCCGCAAGTCCGATTGTCAATTTGTATATCGTGGAACTCTAGGTGCTATTTGTAGGCCACGAAACAACAGAAGCCCAATTTTCAGCCTGCCAGACCGACAACCCGCGAACCAAAAATTCAAATAGTCTGCAAAACAACTTATCAATTTGTATATCGTGGAACTCTCGATGCTATTTGTAGGGCACAGAACAAAAGAAGCCCAATTTCCAGCCCGCAACCCTGACATTTTTCAGCTCTATATATCTACTTAATCAAATTACATATTTGATTTTTGTAGGACACGAAACAACAAAAGCCCAATTTTCAGCCTGACAGCCCAAGAACCTGCGATCCAAAAATTCAAATAGTCCGCAAGACCGCTTGTCAATTTGTATATCGCGGAACTCTCGGTGCTATTTATAGGCCACAGAACAACAAAAGCTCAATTTTCAGCCCAACACCCCGACAACCCGGAATGAAGCTTCCGTGCATGCTCTATATATCTTCTTAATCAAATTACATATTTGATATGTATAATTTATCCTGTCCACGAACCTATAATTTCATATATTTCAATTTCTTCTATCCAGGAGCCCTTGTTTTAAAGAAAACTAATTCGGTATTGCTATTTTTTTTATGCTTTTGTCCACGAACCTATGTTACAGACATTGGTCCTTAAATCTCAAATACTCCACAAGTCCGATTGTCAATTTGTATGTCGCGGAACTCTGAGTGCTATTTGTAGCACACATAACAACACAAGCCCAATTTTTTGCCTACCAGCCCGACAACCCCCATGCTCTATATATCTACTTAATCAAATTACATATTTGGTATCTATAATTTATGCTGATGCTAGTTTTTTTGTAACATATGTACGCCCTTAAATTTGAAATAGTCCACAACTCCAATTGTCAATTTGTATGTCGCGGAACTCTGGGTGCTATTTGTAGGGCACAAAACAACAGAGTCCGATTTTTCAGCGCCCCACCCCGAGAACTCGCGATCCAAAAAACTGCCAAGTATGGAATCTCTTTCCCATACTTTATAAAAGTACATATTTCCTATCTATAAAAGTAAATATCTACTTTGTAAAATTGCAAATTTCATATGTATAATTTATGTTGTCCAAGAACCTATAACTTGATAAATTTCAATTTCTTTTGTATCCACCAGCCCTTGTTTTAAAGAAAACTAATTCACGAATGCTAATTCTTTTTTGTTTCCATGTACTTCAACTTCCTGCCCACGTTTCTGTACTCGGTCGCATTTATTCCCATTCCAACCTGACAGGGACTATGCTGCCATGCAACACTTGTCTAACTAGTACTACTAAAGATTCTTAGAAAAGTTCATTTTCTTGAAGAATGGTACTAAATGTTGTTAGAAAAGGTACTTTTATGAATGTTCGAAAAGGTCTTTTTATGATAAGAATGATCCTTATGGTTATTTCAAGAAAGGATATGATAATTGCAAACTTCGAGTTATGATTTTCTAGTGTATTTGAGTTTTTACCATGTCTTTTTGGGAGTAGTTAGTGAAATGCCTAGAAACAAAAACATGATTCATTGGTGAAACATTGTTAGAAAAGGTCACATGATTCAAAGGTCACATGATTCATTGGTGAAACATTGTTAGAAAAGGTCCTCTTTTGTAATAAATATAAATATATATAATAATAAATATAAATAACTAATAGGTTATAATTAATTATGAAGAGACATGACATATGAAAGGTCATGTCTCTTATGAAAGAGCACCCCTGCGTGAGTATATATACAAGTCCTCATCCTCATTGTAGCTCATCTCATTATATCTCATTCATATCATATTCTTATACATTATTATTAATATATTTATTATCTTTAAATGGATTATTGCGTATTGTCCTATTTATATTAGATATTTGCATAGTGAACCATGTGGTATCTGAGCTTCATTTATGATCTTGGCCTTTGGCCACCGGACCTTTGGGTCAATATTGTTGCACTTGGAAACATCTCTGTAGGCCTTTGGCCACTCAAAATTCTTGAATTCTAGGAACTCCGGGTCTTTGACCATAAACTTGGCCTTTGGCCAAATTTCTCAAAAACTCTGTTGGAGAAAATGACATTCAGCTGCTACCTATATATAAAGAAGAATCAAGCACCAAAGATAATTGTTGTAGAAGTACTGAGTACAAGAAGACGAGTCCGCTGCCAACAAACTGCAATTTATAATTAAAGATTATTTTGCTGCAAATTCGAAGATCAAAGTATTACAATACTATCAGATATAAAAAATTAAAAGCTAGATCGATAAGTGACCGTATGATTTCCAGCTGTACCTTTTCAAGTCATATCCGTATGATTAAATTACAGCTCCAGAGTATTAAAATCCATACTATTCTCTATCGTAACCATGTTCCAACATATTGTACAGCTAATTAAAACCATACAGATCCATACGGTCACATCTTATTAAAAATTGTTTGAATCGTATGAAAAGTTTAAATTATCAAGGAAAAAGTCATAAATCTGGAGGTCATCAATATAAAAGAGGTGACATTTGAGAAAAGGTCGCCACCTTACAACTGTGAGAGGAAATAAGGAGCCGTGACCCTACCTTGTGAAATTGTTATGATAGTCGATTTAATTGGAATATTCAAATATTATTTTATTATAATACTAATCAAGAAGTATCTTCCAAAAGAACCAAACGAAGAGTTACCAAAGTGTCATAATGAAGAGTTACCAATGTGTCATATTAAGAGTATTAAGAATTAATAGTCAAAGTACTCATATTGAAGGGAAATCCTAAAGTTCAAGTTAAAAGGGGTTATAAAGGTTTAAAGTTTTAATAAAAGGGCGACATAAAAAGTGTGAAAAAAGTGTTTTTTATAAATAAAGGAGACACTTAAAATTAAAAGAATTAAAAGGTGAAGATATTCTTAAATCAAAAGAAAGGTGTTAATATTTATAAAGGTAAGTATTGGAAATTTATTAAGTTATTGGAAGTTTATAAAGTTCAAAAAGAAGTTAAAGTGGAACTAAGGCATTAATTTAATATCTTATCAAAAGTGAAAAAAATATTTATATTTATATAAATTATAAAAAGTAAAAGTGTGTATATATATATATATATATATAATCAAAGTCAAAGTTATAAAAAGGACAATTCGAAAATGACAAAAGGAAGATTACGTAGGTTGTCCAATAGTATGTTACGGTTTTTCTACATTAAAAGGGAGTATGCAATGAAGAGAGGTTAGCATCATTGTCAACTTGGACTATAATGAAAATTACATTAATATTGATTTGGCAAATCAATTATTATTTCCAGATCCAAATATAATTGAAAAGAAAGATATTTTTCAAATTAAGGAGTTACAAGTGAAAATTGACGAATATAAATATATATCTCAATTCCATGTCACAACTATGTATAGAGAAGAAATCGACATCATTATGGGGCCACCAGACCTTTGGGTCAATATTGTTGCGCTTGGCAACATCTCTGTAGGCCTTTGGCCACTCAAAATTCCTAAATTCTAGGAACTCCGGGTCTTTGACCATAAACTTGGCCTTTGGCCAAAATTCTCAGAAACTCTGTTGGAGAAAATACCATTCAACTGCTACCTATATATAAAGAAGAAGACAAGTATTGAGTACAAGAAGACAAGTCCACTGCCAACAAACTGCAATTTATAATTAAAGATTATTTTCTTGCAAATTCGAAGACCAGAGTATTACAATACTGTCAGAAATAAAAAATTAAAATCCAGATCGATCAGTGACCGTATGATTTCCAACTGTACCTGTCCAAGTCATATCCGTACGATTAAATTACAACTGTAGAGTATTAAAATCTGTACTATTTTCTATCGTAACCAAGTTCCTCCATATTGTACAACTAATTAAAACCATATGGATCCATACAATCACGTCTTATTAAAACTTTTTTGAATTGTATGAAAAGTTTAAATTATCAAGGAAAAAGTCATAAATCTGGAGGTCATCAATATAAAAGAGGTGACATTTGAGAAAGGGCCGCCACCTTACAATTGTGAGAGGAAATAAGGAGCCGTGACTCTACCTTGTGAAATTGTTATGATAGTCGATTTAATTGGAATATTCAAATATTATTTTATTATAATATTAATCAAGAAGTATATTCCAAAATAACCAAATGAAGAGTTACCAAGACACCATAACGAAGAGTTACCAAGGCGTCATATTAAGAGTATTAAGAATTAATAGTCAAAGTATTCATATTGAAGGGAAATCCTAAGGTTCAAGTTAAAAGGGATTATAAAGGTTTAAAGTTTTAATAAAAGGGGGACATAAAAAGTGTGAAAATGTGTTTTTTATAAACAAGTTTTGCATGGCAGCGTAGTCCCTGCCATGTTGGAATGCGAATAAATGCACTGCTATGGAGGGACCAAGCAGAGACACGTGGGAATAAGCTTGAAGTGTAGGTGGTATCCATGCAGAGGATGACTTGTGGCAGTGTGTCATAGGCCATCCATAAGACGTTGGGCTGGTAGATAACCCCCAAGGTTAATATGCGAACGAGGCAGTTTTTTCCTGGGGTGTGTATAGTTCAAACATGGGGCTTAGAAAATTTCTGTCTCAATGACTTGAAATAAAGGTTCTTGGAAAAAAGGACCAGGAATCACACACATTAAACACTCAAATATAATAAACACAATTTCCTGACATCCAACATAGTTGAAGGAAAAAAATTTAGTATTCCGAAAGAAACAGACAAAAAATGTTCCCAAATTAGTTTTCTTTGAAATTTATCAAAAATTAATAATGTCTGTTACATATTTCTAGAATCTTTTCCATATTTCTGGAAATTTAAATGTGTTTGTCATATAGACTAGGATTGGGGCTTCTGTGGACCATAAAAGAAATAATTACGAGAAATAGGATTGTAGAAAGAAGAAATGCACGACGGTAGAGAGGAAGACTTGAAAAGAAGAAATTGGAAGTTATGAGTCTTTGGTTAGATATTTTTATTTAAAGAGGTAGAATAACTGGATTGATAAAGAAAGAAAGATGTGATCAATATAGACTTACTATGAAGCCGATGCGTTTTTGTTTCTCTTGTCGACGACCATTAGAATCATGCCAACCAGTTGTTTCCCTTCGTCAGTGAGCTTGTCCATTCTCCGTTGGAGCCATTCTTCAATGTAGCTTCTCATGGGGGCCACGTTGATTTCATCCCGGATTTCTACGTTGAAAAGCTCATTTTCTAATTTCCTTAGATCCATATAAATACTATGTAGACCATGTTCAATTTCTTCATTGTGTGCCGAATAGTCCACTAGCCAGTTCTCGACGTCATCTTCACCATATTCAAGGATGCCGTAAAACTTTTCTAAAGGCAACCCCTTTAAAATATCAAGTTGATCATCGAAGGCTTGCTTGGTCAAGGACAAGGATTTGAGGATTAAGTTTGGGTTTTGAACCTCGTTGGTACTTCCGGCTAAGTCTATTTGGGTCAGGTTTCTGAATAATTCTTCTTTCTCTGATATGGATTGTTCACATGATTCGACAATGAGCTGCAGGTTCTTAACTTTTTCTTTCCAACATACTTTTAATTGTTTGATCCACTTTGGGGAGGATATATCCTCTTGTATTATTTTTAGATCCGAGCTGTTGATGGCATGGTTGGAAAAATGGATCATCGTCTGTTCATAGAAACGTTCTTCATTTTTTAAATTCGACTGCAAATGTGCATGCAAATCATTTTCCCTCTTTCGAAAGGAAGCTATATTTTGTGATGTTTCCCAGGCTTCAGTAATTAGATGCATTCTTTTCTTGATGTTCTTCTCTACAAAGTCTCTACAAGATGTGAGGAGGCTGGAGGATCCTTTTAACTTGGCTGCAGGGGTAGAAGGGACGGTTTTTGCTAAAGGACTGGCAAACACTGGGGTAGCAATGAAAGCCTCCTCCAATTCCTTGATTCAACCGTTTAGTCTGACATTCTCCACTTCAATTCCTCCATTGGAATCATCAAGAGAACTAGTGTTTGTGTAGTGAAATCGAGATATTTGGGACGACTGCATTTTCCTAAAGTTATTATCTTAACGATATTTGTTTTTCTTATTTGTTACATCTCTCTTTTCAATGATTAATTTTTTAGATTGGCTGTAAAAAACAACGCTCTGGAATACAAAGGATTCATCTTCATAAAAAATGTCGGTATCGACTATTTCCATTGTGGAACTATGGTACATCGCGTCCGCAGGTGGATCAACTTTGTGCAACAGTGCATCCACATAAGTTTCAATTTGCATGTGCTCACTTTCAATTTTAGGTTCTTCCGCCTACCCTACAATGTTTTTTCTCTTCTTCATCAGTGGAAGCTTGTGAGAACTATCAATTTTTCTATGAGGAGGGTTCTTATCTCTTCCTTCATTTGAATATTTATGGTTTTCTTTCTTACTGGGGTGGGACATTGAAGTGATACTTTGTGATGTCGTGCTCTTGGGAGTGATGGCTAGGGACTGGACACTCTTCTCACCAAATCCTTTTCCCTGTTCTCTATACAATTCAGTTGCGCTTTGCAATGTCTCTACGTCGCAATCATCAGAAGCATGAGTGTTGTCATCACTATTTCTGTCTTTTGTCAGGTGTCTATGGATAAAATATCTGCTAAAGCCAACTGATAGTAAATGTTCTCAAAAAATCCCATTAGGGTAGAACCCTTTTAGCCTTTCAACATGTTTTAGGTTCAAGTTCTTGAAATGTCCTGTGAATTCATCAATCTTGTTTACGTTTCTGCACATGAAGTCCCTGACTTTCCAGGGTAGAGGAATGAACTGTTTTTTTCTCTTTCCATGGAAAAAATGCAACCAGTGGTTGTATTTCCTTGCTATTTCTGTAACAAACATATTTTTTGTGATGTGACATGGAAGGAAAGTAAGATTTTCCTTGGATCCAAAGATCATTATTACACTGTAATTTTCCTTTCGTTCAAGTGTCCCCTTCCTATCCAAAAACTTGGTTTCCTGGCGGGACACCCGAGGAGCATCCTTTCCTAACAATAAATCTTTGAAAACTGATACAAAGTCATTAAAAACCTCATAAAAGCAATGGGAGGCCTTGTGCCTCCACAAGGCCTAGTACCAGAATGTTACTGGGTCAAATTCATAGTTTATTTTCTTGGACATGGACAGTTTTGGAAATAGACAATAATGCACTATTGCAAAAATCAAGTAGGATGACATATAAAATTTATTCTCCTATTTGAATCATGACACTTGGGAATAAATTTCAATGGAAATTAGCTTGCCCCAATCAAAAATGAATTGTTCCTTGACTGTGAAGTACAAAATATAAATAACTATATGGGAAATGCTTTCCATGGATTCCTATCCCGTTATTCTTGTAAACAACCAAAAAAATTTCCGGAATGGATTTCTAAAGGAACTGACCTGCAGCTTTGTGATGTCTTCAGGAATTGCTGTCAGGTCTTCGAGGAACTCGGGTAAGAGGTCCAACCTGTTGTCATGTTTTTCTAGGATTTGCTTGCAGTCTTGTCCTTTGAAGGTCAATGTTGGCTCTGACAATTTTAACATCTTGCATAAGACCTGAGGTGACAAAGAAATAGGAGAATGGTCGCAGTGGAATAATTCTTTGGCTTGAAATATATTTTTTGGCGCACCAAGAGACCACCTCCTTACAATAAAAAACCTCAGGGACGCAGCCTGCATGAGCGATTCTAGAGGTCCAAATCACTTTGTTTTGGGCGGAACGAGATGAATAGTAAGAATATGCCCTGGACCACTGGAAGCTCCGGTCCTCACGTCTGAAGATATTCACTGTATCTCCATAGAAATGTTGTCGAGTTGCTGCCATAAGTTTACGAGAACGTTGGTTTTCTCCAGACGATGTTTGAAATGAAGAGTTGGAAGGGATAATATAACCTTGCACAAATATTGGTCCAATGTGTGTGAATGGGAGATATCCTTGAGCCTTTTTCTCATTAATGACAATTTTGACAGCTGTTGCATGATGCACTTCTAGAATTAAAGACTAGTAATTGCATACCTAGAAGTGCGAACATGGAGGGTACATAAATGAGCAATTAAGGATTGAAGGTTTCGTGAATGGGCCAACGTGACGACCCGTGTTTGAGATGAACAATCGAAAGGGATAATATAACTCTCTGCAGATCTTGGTTTAATGTGTATTAATGGGAGCTCTCCTCGATCGTTTCGCTCATTAATGGCAATGTTGATGGTTCCCGCATGGTGAGTTGTTAGCATGAAAGGTCCCATTAATGGCAATGTTGATGGTTCCCGCATTATGAGTTGTTAGCATGAAAGGCTACTAATTTCATATTAAGAAAGAAGTACCAAGGTCGTGGGGACGGGAAAGAGAAACCAAGGAGTGTATAATTATCGAAAGTGGTTGGACGGTCTTCAAAATAGGGTTACAAGGTACAAACCGTTAGAGGTGAGGGCCCGAGGGTCAAATTGTATGTCTTAGAACGTTTTGAGTGCAAAACGCATAACACGGAAGAGGGCATGATGGGACATTCCAGAGAGAAATTTGTATATCGTGGAACTTCAGGTACTGTTTGCAGGATACAAAACAATGGAAGTGTAATCGTGAGCCCGCCTGTTCGGGAACCCGCAATCGAAAAAGTGGCTCAAGTATGGAATAGGGAAACAACTATGCAAATTCATTTTTTCTAATATATTGAAACTTGTAATATATATCCCATTACGTGGCAAGATCTTTTATGCATGTCTCTGGGAAAGTTCTGTGGAAATAATCAATGTGTCTGTCTCGTTGAGCCTTTTGCTTTTTAATGACGGTCTATACAATTGTTGCATGATGAACTGTTATCATTAAACCTTGGTCGTTGCATACTTTGAAAGAAGTGCGAATGTGGAAGGCACATTAAACAGTGACTAAGAATTGGAGATTTCATGAACCCACCAACCCAAGGATCCGCGAAAGAGATTCCATGAAATGGGCAAGTATGGAAAGCAGTCAGACGGGCTTCATAATTAGGGTGACAATGGTTCCCCAAGAGACATGACTTCCCGAGGGTCAAATTGTATGTCTGGGAACTTGAGTGAAAAATGTGTACCACAGAAGAGGGGATGATATGGGAGTTCGACTGTCAATTTGTATATGGAAGAAGTGTGGGAGATCTCCTCAAGCCTTTCGCTCATTAATGACATGTTTAAGGTTCATGCATGATGAAGTGTTAGCATTAAATATTTCCAATTGCATATCCAGAAAGAAGAAGGAAGGTGGCGGGGACATGGAACAACAATTAAGGAATGACTAATTATCGAAAGCGGTTGGTGGCGCTTCAAAATAGGGCTACAAGATACAATGAGTAGAGGTGAGGACCTGAGGGTCAAATTGTATCTCTCAGGAGTGTTGGCCGTAGAACACGTAACAGGGAGGAGGGAATGATGGTAAATTCCTGAGGACAAATTGTATATCGTGGAATTTCGGGTATTGTTTTCTAGTCGTGAAACATTGGAAACACAATCATGAGCCTGCCATTCCAGGAACCCCTAATCGAAAAAGTGTCTAAGGATGGAATAGGGAAAAGGTAGGTCGGACTCGATACACAGTAAATGTACCACATCATGGAGATACAACCAACTTGCATCTAAGTATTGAAAGGAACGAAAGACGGTCGGGCTCGTGACGTGGCATTCCAACGGACAAATTGTATATTGCAGAACTCCGAGCACTGTTTGCAAGTCGTGGAATATTCGAAACAAAATTTTGAGCACGTCAGTCTGGGAACCCGCAATCGAAAAAGTGTCTAATTATGGAATAGAGAAACGGTAGCCCAGACTTGTTTTTGCTAATATATTGAAATTTGTAATAGCTTTCCCATTACCTGGAAAAATCTTCTCTGCATGTTTCTGGACAAGTTGTGTAGGGGTAATTAGTCCTCGAGGCTTTTAATTATTAATGACGATGTTTATGGTTGTTTCATGATGACGTATTAGCATTAAAACTTTGTTGTTGCATATTTGGAAAGAAGTACGAGGATGGCCAACACAGGAAACAATGACTAGGAATTGGATATTTCGTGAACCCGCCAACCCGAGGATCCAAAATAGGGTGACGAGGTCTCCCTAGAAGACATGAGGCCCCAATGGTCAAATTGTATCACTTAGAACATTTGAATGCATAATGTGTAACACGGAAGAGGGGACGTTGTCAGAGTCCGAGAGTCAATTTGTATATGGTGGAGGTTTAGGTGCTATTTGTAGGTCACAAAACAATGGAAGTTAATTTAGAGGCCAGAATAATTAATGTGCATTGAAAAGGGCATGATTGTGGCGAGGATGGAAGAGAGCCATAAATGGTTTGAAACTTTTTATGAATTTGGGTAAAGTGAAGCTTGTGAGTTGGAGGAGCCCAGGGTGGAATTGTAGATCAGGGATTTTTTTGGGTGCAAGATGTATATCACGGAACAGGTGAAAACATTTGGCTAAGTATAGAAAGGAACAACGGTCATTCCAAGTACTATAAATGGTTGTTTAATGCATGTTAATGGGAGATGTCCTCAAGGTTTTTTTTCTTGTTAATGCCATTTTTTTTGTACCAGTGTGTTCAGTTGTCACTAGTAAGACCATAATTAATGTGGATTGGGAAGGGCGTGAAGTTAGTAGGGATGGAAGGCAACGAAAAATGCTTTGAAACATTTGTGAACCCTGGTAGAGTGAAGCTTGTGAGTTCAAGGAGTTCGCGGTGGAATTGTAGATCACAAAAGTTTTGACTGCAAGATGTATATCACCGAACAAGAAGCAACAGAGTTCGAAAGCACCAACTCGACAACCACGACCATAAAATTGGCTAAGTGTGGAAAGGAACAACAGTCGGTCGAACTCGTCATGTGAGGATATAGATGGAGATGAATATATGTTAGATCACCAACCCGGGAACCTGTGATCATAGAAAGGTGACTAAGTATATAACCAGACAATGATAATAGATGGGAAGAAGAAAAGGGAAAAAGGGATAAGTATCTCACAAAACAACATCTACTGTTCATTTATTAATGCCAATATTTTCAAACTCCTGGTGAATTCTCACTAGTAAAATCATAAATTGCAGATCACAAAAGTTTTTTGGGTGCAAGATGTATATGACGAAATAGGGGACATAAGCGTTGGATACTGTAAACCTAAGACCCGGTTGTCAGATTGTTAGGGACCTAACCCCTCATGTAGGTAGAATATTATATTCCGATGTAATAAAGGTCAATATTAATAAGGGCTAGAAATAAGGAAGAATAAGTCGAATGTAAGAATACCTAATAGAAGCTTCCACTTCTAGAAGGATCTTCCTCTAGATGGTTCTTTTGAGAGACATAGTTAGTGTAAATAGGGGTCAAGGGTATGAGAACTTTGTCTTGGATATTATTGTAATAGAGATCTGCTCTGCTAGAGGTTTCCCCCTCGAAGAGGCAAGTGAACATTGCTCTCAGTAATCGAAGTTCTCTTTCTGGTGTTATTCTGATATCATTTTGGTGTTACTGTGGTGTTATTCTAGTTATATTGTTGTTCATCTGCCATTTCTAGCATTTTATTTATGTTCTACATACTTTTTATATCTGGAATATTACACAGGTAATTGGCTAAGTATTGAAAGGGACTGTGGTTGGTCGGGCTCATGGTGTGAATATATAGATAAAGATGAGCATCTGCCAATCTGCAAATCCGAGAGGCCGTGATCATAGAAATGTGACTAAATATAAAACCACAAAGGGATAATAGAGGGGAAGAAAAAAAGGAAAATTTAAAGAGAAAGTGTTTATATTTATTCCAATAGTATTCATATTAATATATATTAATAGATTATTTCTGATCCAAACGTAAAGAATCTTCCAACTTGCAGGATGTTGTTCGGTTCGCAAATTTTGTTGAAACCCATAAGCAATAGAAAAATAAATAATATATATATATATATATATGTTTTTGAATGCACAGATAGTATCAAATAGAAGAAGCTGTAATATATGCAAAATATTGAATAGGAACATGACGTCAACACCTGAGTTGCCTTGTTGAAATAGAGTTATTAATTCATTCTATTTACGAGACCCCAAAGAATGAAAGAAGGACATGTCCTCCCATTTCTTTCTTAAGTATAGGGTTGGCACCAGATAATTATGGAATATGACAAATTATTCTTCCATGTAAAATGTAAGGAGCGAACAAAGTAGCCTTTATTTAAATTGAAGTGTTGTGCAACAGAAAGAAAAGCTTGTTGTCCATGTTTAACCACACACACAAAAAAGTACAAAATAAAATAAAAAACAATACCATAGATTGGAAAAAACCATACAAAAACCTCAAATATTCTATATTCAGATAAACTGGGTTACAAAATACAACTGAGATTATTTCCCAAAATAGTTGTCTTGAAAAAGTTCAGCAGATATTCTATGAAATTTAAATGCATTTTCGATAATGACTACGATTGGGGTTGCCACTGACAAAAAAAAAGGAAATATGTACAATAATGAACCCTGTAGACAATCTTTTATAGATTTCAACTTGATCATCAAATGCTTGCTTGGCAAAAAACAATGAGTTGAATATCAATTTCGGGTCTTGGACTTCATTGGTGCTTCTAGCTAGATCTATCCCAGCTTTTTGAATATCTTATCTCTTCTAGATATGGTCTTCCTGCATTAGTTGATTATTCAATATTCCATACTTTTCTAAGTGTTAATCTCCCTCTATCGTCGAAAACTTGGGGTTTAAGGTGCCTTTCTTGTAATTTTCCTGGTCATCGACATCTGAGACAACTTAGAGATCCAAAAATTGACTAGGGCTGAAATGGTTGAATGCCAACTCAAAGGCCTTTGTTATAATTGTGATGACAAATATTTTTCGGGACACAAGTGTAAGGAACAAAATATTTTTATGGCCATCTCAGAGGATGTTTCAGAAGAGGATGTTGAAGCTCCCATTGTGTCAGAGTCAACTAAAACTAGTGACATAACCCCTCCCTCAGACCCTCGCGAAGTCGAACCAATCATTTCCCTAAATTCTCTCACTGGCTTCCTTTCTCCCCAAATCCTCAAGCTAATTGGGTACATCAAGCATAGGAAGGTCATCATTCTTGTTGATAGTGGAAGCACCCATAATTTTATTCATAGACACATTGCCCAAGAAACTAATTGCTATATCCGTGCAGTCAATAATTTCCAAATCATGATTACCAATGGCGGTTCCATGAAATGTGGAGGGAGTTGTGAAAATGTGCGTCTCCAAATTGGTGACCACCACCTGAAATCTCATATGTTTTCTATCGACATGGGATGTTGTGACATTGTGTTGCGTGCAGACTGGATAAGGACTTTAGGTCCCATTCTCATGGATTTTAAGGAATTAACCATGCAATTCAACCAAGAGGGCCAACAATATAAGTTCCAAGGCATCACTGTCGGTTCCCCTGAGATCATTAGTTCCCATCGCATGGAAAAGCTGCTAAAAAAAGGTCATTCTGGAATTATTTCCCAACTCCATGCCATACAAGAAACTGAGACACCCTCTATGCTGCAATACCTCCAATCCATCCTCTCTAAACATCAAGTGGTTTTTTCCACTCCCCAGGGACTCCCTCCTTCCCATGGTGTTCGTGATCATTCCATTCCCCTTGTCCTAGGAATCCTTCCTCCCAATATCTATCCCTATCATCACCCCTTTTCGGAAAAAAATGAAATTGAGAAAATGGTTCAAGAAATGCTTGATGCAGGTGTTATTCGACCTAGTATGAGCCCCTACTCTTCTCCCATGGTCATGGTCCTGAAGAAAGAAGGTTCTTGAAACATGTGTCCTGACTTCCGCACCCTCAACAAACTCACCATTAAAGACAAATTTCCCATTCCTGTCATTGATGACCTCTTGGATGAATTGAGTGGCACCCAGTTCTTTACTAAAATTTATCTTCGTTCTGGATACCACCAGATCCGTATGAAAGAGGAAGATATTCCTAAAACTTCCTTTATAACTCATGAGGGCCACTATGATTTTTTGGTCATGCCATTTGGCTTGTGTAATGCTCCCTCCACTTTCCAAAGCCTCATGAATCATGTCTTCCGTCCTTTTCTCCGTCAATTTGTCTTAGTTTTCTTTGATAATATCCTCATCTATAGAAAAACCTGGACATACCATCTTGCTCATGTGGATCGAGTTCTCCATCTACTCTCTCAGCACCAACTTTTCTTGAAAAAATATAAATGTGATTTTGGCTTCTCAGAAATCGAGTACTTGGGTCATCTTGTTGGAAAGGACAACGTTAGGGTGGATCCTAAAAATATTGAAGCTATGCAAGACTATCCTCACCCAAATACTATCAAAAGATTGCGTGGATTTTTGGTCTTAACTGGTTATTATTGCAAGTTTGTTAAGAATTATGGAAAGATTGCGACACCTCTCACTGCACTCCTTAAAATGAATTCTTTCACTTGGACACCAGTAGCTTCTCAGGATTTTAAAACCTTGAATATGGCAATGTGAACCACTCCAATCCTGGCCCTTCCTGATTTCACAAAGAACTTCGTCTTGGAATGTGATGCTTCAGGGAAAGGAATTGGTGTTGTCCTTATACAATAGAGTCGACCTTTGGCCTTTACCAACAAACAACTATCTGAACGAATTTTGGTCAAATCTATCTATGAAAAGGAAATGTTTGCTATTTTGCATGCTGTTGATTTTTGGCGCCCTTATCTATTGGGGAAACGCTTCCTAATTAAGACAGATCATCAAATCCTCAAGTATTTTCTGGAACAACGCATTTCCTCCACAGAGCAACAAAAATGGGTGACTAAGCTCTTTGTATATGATTATGAGATCATTTACAAGAAAGGAAAAGACAATGTGGTTGTTGATGCACTTTACAGAAACTATGAAGATGAAGGGTCCCTTTTTTTTCTCTCCTTCATTGTACTAGATTGGCTCCAAGTTGTTCGTTAGGAATGGCTCTACGATCCCAAAAGTTCGCATCTGATACAACAATTACAGTCCAATTCTCCAGTTTCCCCAGGGTACTCTTGGCTCCATGATGAGATTAGATACAAAGGCCGTTTGTTTTTAAGTAAACAATCAAAACTTAAGTCCACGGTTCTTTCTGAGCTTCATGCTACACCCACAGCTGGGCACTCCGGGTTTACCAAAACCTATGACAGGGTCAAACGTTCTTTTTTCTGGGATGGTATGAAACATGACGTTCATAATTTCGTGGTTGAATGTGATGTGTGTCAACGTAACAAGGGAGAAGCAGTCAAATCTCCTGACACACTACAACCTCTTCCAATTCCACCTGCTATTTGGCGAGATATCTCTATGGATTTTATTGTAGGCTTACCTAAATCGAGAAATAAATCAGTCATCATGGTGGTATTTGATCGCCTTTCCAAACATGCTCATTTTTGTGCTCTTCAACACCCATTTACAACATCAACGATGGCTAAACTTTTCATGGATCATGTCTTCAAGATTCATGGCATGCTGCATTCTATTTTTTTTTATCGTGACCCAACTTTCAACAACAATTTTTGGCAAGAATTGTTCAAGCTACAAGGCATCCAATTGCATCTCAACACAAATTATCATCCCTAGACTGATGGTCAAACTCAAGTTGTCAACAAGTGTTTGGAAACATATTTGAGATGTTTTTCATCGGAGAAGCAAAATCAGTGGGCTCAATGGTTACCACTAGATGAATGGTGGTACACCACTTCATACCATACAACTACCCACATGACTCCTTTTGAAGTGGTATATCGCTAAATGCCACCTTCATTTCTCTCATATTTACCAGGTGTCTTGAAGGTCCATGCAGTTGACTAAACGCTTACAGTTCGAGAGGCTATTCTCCGTACCCTCAAAGATAATTTGGTCATGGCCCAGAATCACATGAAGCAACAAGCAGATCAAGGTCACTCTGAACATCTATTTGTAGAAGGGGATCAGGTGTTTCTTCAACTACAACCTTATAAGAAAAATTACCTCAAGGCTGACCATTGTCAGAAATTGGCACCCAAATTTTATGGTCCTTATACCATTCTCAAGCATGTGGGACAGGTAGCCTACCAGTTAGCTTTTCCCAGTCATTCTAAGCTACATCCTATTTTTCATGTTTCCTTCTTAAAGAAGGTGATTGGAACTAAGTGCCAAACTCAAACCAACCTTCCTGAGTTGGACGAAGAATGCTCCATTTGGATACAACCACAATAAGTTTTGGACCAGTGTGAGCGTCACATGCATCAACGAACCATCAAGGAAGTGTTATTCCATTAGAAAGATACAAACCCATCATATTCCACTTGGGAACCAACTACCATTCTGCAACAATTTCCACATCTCAAGCGTTGAGGACAAGGTTGTTTTTAAGGGAAAGGACATGTTAGGGACCTGACCCCTCACATAGGTGGAATATTATATTCTGATGTAATAAAGGTCAATATTAATAAGGCCTAGCAATAAAGAAGAATAATTCGAATGTAAGAAGACCTAATAGAAGCTTCTGCTTCTAGAAGGATCTTCCTCTAGATGGTTCTTTTGATAGACATGGTTAGTATAAATAGGAGTTGAGGGTATGAGAACTTTGTCTTGGATATTAATGTAATAGAGCTCTGCTCTACTGGAGGTTTCCCCCTTGAAGAGGCAAGTTAACAATGCTCTCAGTAATCAAAGTGCTCTTTCTCGTGTTATTCTGATATCATTTTGGTGTTATTGTGGTGTTATTCTGGTTGTATTGTTGTTCATCTGCCATTTCTAGAATTTTATTTCTATTCTACATACTTTTAAGATATGGAATATTACACAGATAATTGGCTAAATATTGAAAGGGACTAGGGTTGGTCGGGCTCATGGTGTGAAGATATAGATAAAGATGAGCATTTGCCAATCCATGAATCCGAGAGGCTGTGATCATAGAAATGTGACTAAATATAGAACCACAAAGGGATAATAGAGGGGAAGAAAAAAGGGAAAATTTAAAGAGAAAGTGTTTATACTTATTCCAATAGTATTCATATTAATATATATTAATAGATTATTTCTAGTCCAAACATAAAGAATCTTCCAACTTGCAGGATGTTGTTCGGTTTGCAAATTTCGTTAAAACCCATAAG
>SNQJ01S0029688.1:78447-96112 GCA_010110895.2 Picea sitchensis | reverse complement strand
ATTGTGAGATGAAAAATACTTAACTTCAAATGGCTTAGGTTCTTGTTGGATTAATTGGTTTCTTGCCTTGCTTTTCGGCGATTGTAATTGTGGGACAGTTATAAAAATATTACTTCTTACTCTGTTGTTGCATGTCGGTTTTAAATAAAATAATTTTATGATCTCGGCATTGCCGACCTTCCTTGGATCTGTGCGATCTCCCGCTGTGCCTTGCGTTTGTTGTCTGCGTTTTTACCTTTGCTATGGGCATTTTATATATTACCGTGGGCATTTTATTTCACTGTGGGCGTTTATACTCTATAGTGGGTGTTTTTATATAAATGGGGGCATTTTTATATGACTGTGGGCATTTTATATATCACCGTGGGCATTTTATTTCACTATGGGCGTTTATACTCTACAGTGGGTGTTTTTGTATAAATGGGGGCGTTTTTATATGACTGTGGGCATTTTATATATCATCGTGGGCATTTTATTTCACTGTGGGCGTTTATACTCTACAGCAGGCATTTTTATATAAATGGGGGATTTTTTATATGAATGTGGGCATTTTATATATCACCGTGAGCATTTTATATCACTGTGGGCGTGTATACTCTACAGTGGGCGTTTTTATATAAATAGAGGCATTTTTATATGACTGTGGGCATTTTATATATTATCGTGGGCATTTTAAATCACTGTGGGCGTTTATGTATTACAATGGGCGTTTTTAATTAATGTGGGCGTTTTTATATGACTGTGGGCGTTTTTATATGACTGGGTGCTTTGTCACCTCGTCCGTTGGCTCCCATGTGTAAGTTGGAGTGATTGTATGCCCTTTTATATTTTTGTTTTGCTTCTGGCAATCCGTTCGAGCAATTTTGTTTGGAAATTGTTCATGTACATTGTTTCTGGCAATAGTGGTATGGGCAATTTCGTTTTTGTAAATTAGATCTAAGAATTCAATTTTGGCATATGGGCAATCGACTTTATTGTTAGGAGCAATTTCATTTTCCGAACAGAAATTTAGAATTTAATAGTTGGCTGCCATTTTAAATTACAACTCAGAATTCAGAAAATTTATGTATTCGCTGTCATTTCAATTTACAACTCAGAATTTAGAAAATTTATGCATTCACTGACATTTTAAATTACAACCCAGAATTCAGAACATTCAAGAGTTCGCTGCCAAATTTGTTTATAAATTTCGAGATCAGAAGTTAACTTATCCATTGCCTTATATTTTTGCAAGGTCGGATGTTATAATTTTCTATGATTTGTTGCTAATCAAAATGTAGAGACCCTGCTTTCTGTTATTCATTGTTGCTGTCAATTTTGTCAATTCTTAAGTTTAGATTTTCGTATGATATTTAAAATCTACAGTCAATGAAGTTTGGAAAATCCGGAGATGAATTTGATGAGTCTCATCCAAACTATTATACCATTTGGATTTGTATTATTGAATCATTGCATAAGTAGTCACAACAAAAATGCATTGTTTTATTTAATCATTTAACTTCTTATGATCCACTATCAAATTTCTACCTATCCAAGTTGAAATCGTTATGATTGTTGTGTGTTAGTTGAATTTAGATTTGAATTCCCTTGTTTGTCGTATGATTTATAGTATTATGAAAACTAAATTGGGCACTGCAAATTTATTTGTCATTCTGGAAATACAAATTTGATAGATGTGTAAAAAAAAAACTTTGCATGCTAGAGTGTATCTAGTGGGGTCAGTGGAAATTGTTGATGTTACTTACATGTTAACCTTGGCGAAGTTTCAACTGGCTTATTGATGTATATTTAGTGTTGTGTTAGATGGCACATTATGGCCTTATGGATGCAATACCGATGGTTTTAGTTATCGCTACTTGAGCAGTGGTTAGTATGTAGTGAATGATTGACATAGATTTAGTTTTTAAGCATTGAGGATTTATGTAGTAGATGGTGGATCTAGATATTTAGTTTTTATAAAGTTATTTCTAATGATGGCTTAAACTTACTTATTCTCGCACCCATGATTATTTAAGAATTGAATGACATGTTGCCTGATGAATGAGACTTGCTTGCAATGGAAGAATCATGTAATGTAATGCTTCATGTTAAATGCTATGGTAATGATTTATTTTTATTATTAATTTATTAGCAAGGTTATGGTAATTTAAATGTAATGTTGATTTATTTTATGGTAAAGTTATTGTAACTTCATTGCATTGGTAGCATATAAGGAGTAATGTGATTGGTAATTGATGTTTTAGTTGCAAGGTTATTATAACATAAGATGTGAGCTTGTTAAGATAATGTTATTGTAATTTTATGGTATATGTAACGTACAGGATGTATTGAGATTGTTAATCGATTTCAGGGTTAGTACTACAATTGGAATTGTCCAAACTCACAGTTGTGTGATATCAGACTCTTCGATTTGATTAAGCTAGTCGCTCTGTATATAAGTCTGTGTATGTGATTATTTTTGTGTAAAGAATCCAGTGCCATATCAAGAGTCTCGGGCCCTTTAAAGGTAGGGTTTCCACTCTTGCGACACACCTCTAAGGTCGTATCAGTAGTCTCGGGCTCCTTAAAGGCAGAGTTCCCACCACTGCGACTTCCTGACAGAGATTACTAGTTTCTGCCTGAGCAGTCAGCCATGAGCCTATCTGACATTCTCTCTCTCCAGAGCAGAGAACTAAGATTAAACGCCCTGCTTTCCTGTGAGGAAATAGTAAAATCTACTACTATGGATTCTTCCATCTGTGTTCGTACTGTACATAACACAATATTTCGTTTAATGCTTGCAGTTACTTTTTGTGCGCCTTATGTCTTCTTGTTGTGATCATCGTGGTTGCGTCTTGTTAGTCGTTGGGTGGCGACATAGAGTCAAGTGTGTGTGTTCCTTTTTACATGCGCGCACACACCTTAAACAAAAAAAATATAATTTCACCTGTTAAAGAGTTGTTTTTGTAACAAGGAGGTTGTCACATCTTTGGTGAAGTCGCTACACCC
The DNA here is from genome assembly GCA_010110895.2 of Picea sitchensis. Classification (NCBI taxonomy): domain Eukaryota; kingdom Viridiplantae; phylum Streptophyta; class Pinopsida; order Pinales; family Pinaceae; genus Picea; species Picea sitchensis. The sequence continues at coordinate 93,124 of SNQJ01S0029688.1, read as the reverse complement.
ACCTCGTCGTACTGTTGGTCGCACACCTATAGTTCTATCTCCTGTGTTGATTCCCTGCTTAGAAACCATCACGCGTAAAGGATGGTGAGGAGTTCTTTGTTGTTCCTAAATTCATGTGTACCAGTGATATATCCCTTCTATGTTATTGCTTGAAAGTTTCCTTCTGTCCAAACGACGATTTCCTCTGTCCTTAAATAAGGGTTTACTCCATCAATGTAGTTTATGAGTTAGAATTTATAATTTTAAAGGGGTTTAAACTTTTATCAGAAATGTTTTGTATTCATTATACTACAAAATTAGAATAAACTCCAAAGTGATATCTGATATTTTTAGTTTAATTATAAGTTCTTGTATTATGGTTATTTAAATGTTCAATTAAATTTTGATATCCAGCACCTAGGCCCAAACAAATGCAACTTAAATGTTTACTAAAGGTTCAACTAAATGTCCATTGAATGATCATTTAATGTTTATTTAATGCTCAACTCACATGCTTATTAAAGGTTCAATTAAATGTTATTGAATGTTCCACTTATTGTTTATTTAATGCTCAACTTAAATTTTATTTAAATATTCAAATAAATGTTGATGTCTAATGTATGATATGTCCTATTATGCCTCACCGATCATCTTAAAAAGGGGCTTGGGCCTACCTGAGTAAATCCAAGGAACAACTACATATTCTCCCAGCGCTTGAATAAGGTTGAAGTGCGATAAACTAAGTGATTAAATTTGCTTGCGCGCCTTGAATAAAGTATACATGTGATTGCTTTTAGTTATTCCTTTGTGACCGAATTTAATATATTAGACTCCTTGGGTGCACTAAAATTATACTATAATGCATGTTGTTAGATTATAGACTTCTTGCACACAATGAAAACATGATGTAAAGAATGATTGTTAAACATTGGACTACTTGCACTAGGAGAAATTTGTTGATGTGTAATGACTAAGTAATGGGTTCTCTAACACCATTGAATTAATGTTCATATCGAATGGATTGATTGATTATTTCGTCACCGCGTTAATTAATTGATAATTACTTGCGCCATGATATACATAGCTATGTCTGGATGGAAATGTGTGTAGCTACCTTGGCACCATAAAGCTTTAATGAATATTTACCCTGCGCCTTTGATTATGCTGTGATTTAATAATTGGATTGCTTGTGCATTGGAGTAATGATGGATGTACCATGTTTTAGCTTTGATTTCTCATGCACATTTCATTAATGGTGATGCATTATTAGTTTAGGAAATAAATTCACTTGTGCGCCTTAATTTAAGTGGTTATGTGATTGTTTTTTCATTATTCATTTGTACCTTGAATTTAATTGTTAACTAATCTTGCATCATGAAATTATTAGATATATGACAGATTTATCTTGTGCATTTACTTTAGTCGACATGTGATTGTTCTAGAATTGATTACTCTTGCACACATCGAATATTTAATTGATGATGTATGATTGATAACGATATTGATTATTGTGCACCATGATAAATTGATGAATAGGATTGATGGATTGATCTAGTCGATGATTGGACTTATTATTAGTGGGATGTAGACACCTCCTTGCTCTTCAAAACAGTCACCAACCCTGAGACCTTAAATGGTTAAAATCAATTGAAACCTTTTCTTGAGCGTTTCTTATGTTTCCTAGAGGTCCTAACTTAGCAGGGTAGGTCAGGGGGGTAGTCATTTTATATTCATTATCTGATTGAATGTTGTTGTAAATTTTTTCAAGATGATTTTGATGTGCTGATTTGCTACTCTATTTATGTTTATGTGTCGCTATCCTTCGTTGATGCTTTGAATGCATTGTTAGTGATTTCAATAATGAGTAGGTGGTATTGCTTTTATTTATGATGTTGTTGATTAGGAATTGTTGTGATCATGATTTGATGTTAATTTCTTAATGGAAAAAATAATAATTACCTTGGTGCTTCACATTTTATTAGGCGTGATGGAGGTCTGTTACATATGGTATCAGAGCAGGCTCAACCCTGTGACTATGAATCATCATTCCTTCCACTGCATTATACACTTGATTAATAAATTAGCGCTAATTAAAATTTTAACATGTCCATGCGTTAATATTGGTTAGAGGATGTTTAAGAGGTTCACAAGGGGTGCTAGGGATGAGGTGTGATTCCTCCAGAAGCGCTCGTGCCCTAAGGTTCTAACCCCCAAGGGGAGGAACAAGTGTTTGGGAAAGAGTTGATTGTTGTAAGAAATCTGGATGGTCTGAAAAGGTCCTTCCAGGGAAATTTCAGAGTCCTTGATTAACCATCTAGATAGAGATGAGACCAGGGCACCTTTACTCCAGAGGGTCCACAACATGCCCAATACGGTACTGGTAGATTCAAAGAGAACTGGAGAAGGTCAAGTTTCCCAAGTTCTTGGGTGCCACAGATGACACATCCACCGAGGCATGGTTGGAGAGCATCACGATGTGCTTGGTAGTATTTAAGTTGAATGGGAGTGCTCTTCTATGGTGGAAGACACTCCTGCCATAATTGAACATGGTCGTTGTAGAAGTTTCATGGGAACTAATCAAGGAGACTTTCCAGAAGAGTTATTTTCAGAGGAATTTATTAAGCACTAAATCAATGAATTCAATGCCTTGCAATAGGGTGGTTGTGGTGTTCCTGAGTACGTGGTCTGTTTCATAGAGCCACTTAGGTATGCTCCACATCTGAACACTGAGAAGCTCAAGGTAAATAATTTTGTGTTCAAACCTAACATATGAATTCGTGTGAAGGTGAGGATCGTAATGCCTCATATGTTGCATGATGCAACCAAGAAGGCCCTCATAGCAGAGGAAGTATTGATCAGTGGAGGTTAAGGGAGGAATCCTTCAAGATCGACTTGACGGACAACGTTAGGTACACAAAAACATTAGATACTAGCCCGATGTACATAAAGGTATTTGGATACATCGTGAGGATCCACGTTCACGACGCAACGACGACAGGCTCCTCAACAAGGAACTCCCTACAGAGGACCACCGCATAAAAAAACACGTCATTCACAACAAAGCTTGTTTAGACCTGTTTTGGCCTATTGAAAATGATTTTAGATATGTGAAAATGGCTTTAAGATCCAAGCAGAAGGTTGGAGGAAAGGTTACAAAATATAGCTTTAACATGGGAGATTTTTTCACGAAGGCCGACGTGTATGTCACAATATTAGGATCTTATGATGTTGTGATCGATATGGACTTGTTGGAATTGCATGAGGAGATACTCAACTATAAGATGAAATGGTCGAGTTTGATCGATGATGAGGGACAAAGATGAGTGATTGTAGGAAGAAATCAGGGAATCTCCCTAAGGTTCATCTCTTTCTTAAAGCTACCATAGATAATGCTTAAGGGATGCAATTTAAATGTAATCTTAGCATTGAATGACAAGGTCGTGGCAAACGGACTAGAAGATTTTCCAGTTTTTTTTCCTAAAAGAGAGTTGGAATTTACCATTGACTTAAAACCTGGAACTGAACCAATAGAAAGGATGCCTTATTCGATCCCTGAGTTATAGGAGTTGAAATGAAATTGAAAGAGTTGTTGGACCTAGGACTTATACATCTGATCGTTCCACCTTGGGTGTGCACCTTTTATTTTCATATGGAAGAAGGATGGGTCGTGGAGACTCTGAATTGACTTCCATCAATTAAACAAGACAACTATCAAGAACTAGTATCTGTTACCAAGTATATACAATTTACTATATGAAATAAAAGGTGGAATTGTGTATTTGAATATTGACTCGAGATCATGTTATAACCAATTACAAATTAAATAGGAATACATTCCTAAGACAACTTTGAAGATGAGGTTCAGACACTACGACTTTATGGTTTGGTCATGGGGATGGACAAATGTCCTAGGGGTATAGATGATATTGATGAAAGGGGTGTTCCGTGAATACTTGGATAAGTTTGTTCAAGTATTCATTGATGACATATTGATATACTATCGGATGATGGAAGAACATGTTGAACATTTACGCTTGGTACTATAGGGATTACGAGATAACAAATTACGAGAAACTATCGAAATTCTCTTTTTATCAATCAGGTATTCATCATTTGGGGCATGTTATCTCCAACGAAGGCATCATTGTGGATCCAATGAAGGTATAGGCTATTAGGGAATGGCCTTCTCCGAATAATGTACAAGATGTATGAAACTTCATGGGTTTAGCAAGATATTATCGACAATTTGCCGAAGGTTTTTCGAAGATAGAAAATCTGATTAAGCAAGATATTATCGACACCTGTCGGTTTTTCAAGATAGAAAATCCGATTACAAAATTGCGTAAGGAAAACAAGAAGTTTGTATGGATAGAGAATGTGAAGAAGCATCTTGAATGCTCAATGAGTTTTTGAATACAATGTCGATACTAAAATTCCACGACATGGACAAGGGATTCTTGGTATGCAATGGTGCATCCAAGGAAGTCTTAGGTTGAATCTTGATGCAAAGTGATCGAGTGGTCACTTGCATCTCAAGGAAATTAAGCAGGCATGAAGAGAACTACATGATGCAACATTTGGATTTATTGGCCATTGTGTATGCCCCGAGAGCGCAGAAACCACCGCTTGGACGAAATTTGAACTTAAAATAGAACACTATGGTTTGTAGAACATTTTTACGCAAGTGATTCTGACCGCGCGGCAGCTACTGGTTAGAATCATTAGCGAAATAACATTTGAGACTATACATAAAAGGAAAAATGAACAAAGAGGATGGTGCCTTGAGTTGAATAACATGCATATTTTGATCATATTCCCTCAAACGAATCTTCATGAAAGGATTCTAACTATACATTGTGACGATGACTGGTGAAAAGAGGTCAAGGAAAATATTGGACATGATAAATTGCTGTTGGTACCCTACATTTTAGGGATTTGCATCATGGGAAATACCATATTAATGAGGTTTAGAGGATGGATTTATGTACCACCTAACGATTAGTTGAGAAGTTTGATCTTAAACAAAGCTCATAGGGAAATGTACATGGCTCTACTTAGGAGTCAATGGGTTGAGGGAAAACCTTACTTCCTTATTCTTCTAGAAAGTAATTGAGGCAGACATAGTTAACTATGGGGTGAGGTGTCTAGAATGTTAGCGAGTAAAAGTTGAACATGTACATCCGACAGATTAATACAGCCACATGTTATTCCAGAACCAAAATGGGAGGTCATTTCAATAGATTTTATTGTTGGATTTTACCCACTACCAAGTAGGCATGACTTGATTTTTCGTGGTAGTAGACACTCTAACAAAAGAGTGCACATTTTATCCATGTGTGTATGAAAGGTGTCAAGTGTGATGCTACAGATGGCTTTTTATTAGTGAGATTATGATATTGCTTGGCATTCCTAAGAGTATCATATCCAATTGAGGATCAATGTTTATAGGACGATTTCGACTAGCTCTAAGAGGCCTTGCGAATCCAACTTAACTTTAGTACCACGGATCACCCAAGACAGACGTGAATACATAAGAAACAAAAATATTGGAACATATGTTATGTGATGTACATGATGGACCAATCGTACGCTCTGAAGATTTCTTGCCACTGGTAGAGTTGCATACAATAAAATCTATCAAAGCTGACCATTAAGATGGCACCATTTGAGTTTCTTTATAGGAGACCATGTCGACGCCTTTGAATTGGGATCGATTTGAGGATAGGAACTCCTGGTAGGACCAAAAGAGATATAAGAAAATGAAGAGAAAAAATCAAAACACAAGACAGTGGATTAAAGAAGCATAATATCTCAAGTAGTAAGATTCATGTTGATGTGCATCACATTGAACAAGGGATAGTAACTTGAGATCTAATATTCTTGTGTGTGAACGACCAAGAAAGTTCAATTGCTAGAAGGAGGATAAACTCTCTCCTAGGTAGTGAGACCTTTCGAATTTATGCAAGGAAGAAACCCTTGGCCTATCGAATGGCATTTCCTCATTATTGGAGGTGGATGCATGATGGTTATCTATATTTTTTTCACGACATTATGTTAGTGATCCTACGCATGTCATTGATATGATTTCCTTGCAGGTGTGGGACGAGGGTGCACTAAAGATGGAGACAATCTGCATTCTATACCATCGAATTCGATAGCTATGACGTTGAAAAACAGATCAAGTCAAGGTCTAGTGGAACAATTATAGTCCACACTCAACCACTGGAGGATGCATATGACATGCACCAGAAATTTCCATTTTGTTTGATAGTTAGACATTTATATCTTATCAGATGCTCTCCTTACTGTATTTATATACTGTGAAACTTCAAGACAAAGTTTAAAACAAGAGGTGTATGTACTGATCCCGATTTTGCATGCACATGATTTTGCTTATTATTTGAGCGCACTTCGTTCAAATGATCCCATGATTTATGTTTGTTTGTTTACTATGGATTTAGATGATGATGTTGTTGGACAATGATGTTATTTTATTTTGTATCTATGTATAGATAGGTTCTCCCATTGACAAGCCCCTGAGTGTGTAGTATTCTTGACAGATTGAGGATGTCGGTGGCATCAATGGACCTCCTGGAATCCTGGATCGATTCATGGAGTGGATTGTATATGGTTTGGGTATTTCATTTATTCATGTGTGACATATGATCAGGTATATAATGATGTTGTTTATGGATCGCTCATGTTTTTAAGGATGTAGGATAATGATTGCTTGCTAATTAAACTCACATAAGGAGTAAAGAGAACATGCACAAAAACTGTGATGTTGAGGAGAGGTGCGACAACATCTCCTTCCACAACCTACCATCGCCCCTCCATCGGCCTAATTGTAATGCTAACGACACCTAGTTCGAGAGATCCATGAAGCCGTGAGGGAAGAATCCAAAATAAAGCCACAAAGATTTTAAGGCACCGCACAAGGTCGGGTCCTATTCCTTAGAGGCCCTTAGTCTTCACAAGGTCTCATGATGGAGTATTGACTCAGAAAAGTTGACAACTACCAAAACTAGTCAAGGGTGAGTGGCACCCTTTGATCATGTAGTGCATCTTGAAGGAAGTAATGGCCATTACAAATAAAACTTGAAGAAAGGCTAGTGGCACCCCTTGGATAATATAGTGTGTCTTGAAGAGAACGCCACAATTTTAATAAAGGTGAGCTCAATGAACCTAGGTTCATAGAAAACAATAATTTGTTTTGACTATAGTCAGACTTAAAAATAATTAATAAAATGGGTAACTTATTAATTATAAAATCCCTTAAAAATTCTACACCTAGTTTAACAAAATATTAAGCCTAAGTCTAAGTTTTTTTTTTTTTTTTTTTTATTAATTGATTAATAAAAGAGGGATGAAGAAAATCAAGCTAATAATTAAAAAGAGAAATATTTTATCAAAATATTTAATTACATGATTATGTGCACGAAATGATAAATTTGAACTAAGATAAGAAAGGAAATGAAATGTAAAAAGGAATGTGGAAGTATAGAAAGGAATCTATCTAGTCTAACAAAAGAACTCTTCCTTAAATCTCTCTAACTAATAACTAAGTTTTAGAAATCTGTCACTCATTAAAAATTAAATATAGGGAATAAGGGGACATTTGGTAGTAATTTTAGAAGAGCTTTTAGGATGGGTGAGGAAAATTGACATTTGATTAAATTAAATAAGTCAATTTATTGGTGAAACTAAGGGAATAGGTGACAAGTGTATGAGAGGAGTGATTCTAATTAATTTTTAATAAAAGAATTAAACGCAGTAAAATGGAAGCAATTACTAAGAAAATTATATAAAAGTAATGGCTAAGAAGATGAATGGATCGTGACTGGAATGCGTAAAGTTATGGTGTCAGTATTTATTTGACTGATTTTACTTGTGAGAGTTGGGATACCCAAATGGAGAGAGAGTGGTAGCCAATCTTTGCGAGGCAAATATGTTAGCTAAGCAATTACTGTTTTGTTGTGTGTGGCCCCTTTGCAACTCGGGGCTAATGGGAAGAAGACTTAGCATTGGCTGGGAGGTATTGTTGAGGTATTCATCATTAGCAAGCTGGGAGTTGGATGAAGCCTAGCACGTAAGAACATCTTCACCCCTCGGCTCTTTAGTTACGACATTCCTCTCTGATTTAGTAAATGAAATGTAATAAGATAATTGTATTTTATTTGAAGCCACAATAATTTAAGCATTTATATATATATGTGTGTGTGTTCGGATCTAATGGTTGCTGCATTTTATTCCTTCCGTGATGGAAAGAGTCCTCAAATCGACACATTTCGCCCTTGGGCTCAATGCATACTTATTTCCTTGATCGACCTTTTTTTCCTCCATGCACAATGAATTTTTACCTCCATGCGCAACGAATTTATGCCTCCATGCACAACAAATTTATACCTCACTTCTCAGTGATTTTTACGCCTTTTTTATTCTCTTCGGTTTGATCCCTTCCCTAAGTGATTTTTAAGGAAAGAATACTTTCATCTGACTCAGAAAATTTGGCCTAGCGAATGAAGTTACCTCTGTGCTTTAAAGATTTCACTTAGCTTTCCATTTAACCCTCTGATTTACCTTTTACCCCTGTGTTTTTCTAGGAGAGTCTTCTAAGCTTGACTTTACCTAGCACTCGTCTCTTACCCTTAGTGAGATTCACTAGTGCTTCTACTTTGCGATTTAACTAGGAATTCACCCAACATTCTACCCTTTATATTGGGCATTTAAACACTAAGAAATTGTAAAATTTAGGCTAAGATCTCGTTGATTTTCCACTGTGGTTAATTATCCAATATATTTCATGTCTACACTTATATTTAACCTTTGATAATCTTGTTTACCCTCTACATACAATCAATATTACTCCCACCTGCGATTGGTTTATTTTCCTGGGGATCTGGACTGTCATTTCCGTCCGTTTTTTACAGAACCTTTGTTTGTGTTGGTTGTAACTACTTCAGGGATCTCCCAGCTACCTTAACTCCTTCTTCTTGTGGTGATTTATTGAGAAATTTTTGCATCCGGTTAGCAAACCATATCTCTAAATCTTAGCCCGATTTTTTGTGTATATCTGCGCCTTTTGGGGGCAACACATGCGCAATTCATGTGATGTTTGATCTCGATGTTTGGAAGAGTCCAAACATTAATTCCCTTTCCCTACTCGGAAAATTCATAATCCATACCCAACGATCCTTATTAATCTCCTCTTCATTTTTTCCGAAACACCCAACGATTTGCATAACCAATAGTATCACGATTTCGCTTCTCTGGCGAAGTCTCTACCCCCACCTCATTGTATTGTTGGTGGCACACCTGTATTTCTATCCCATGTGGGGATTACCTTCTTAGAAACAATCGTGTGTGAAGGATGGGGAGGAGTTCTTTGCTTTTTCTAAATCCATGTGTACAGGCGATTTGTCTCTTCTATGTTATTGCTTCCAAGTTTCCTTCTGTCCAAATGACGATTTCGATTGTCCTTACATAAGCGTTTCCTCCATCAATGTAATTGATGAGTTAGCATTTATAATTGTAAATGGGTTTAAACTTTTATCAGAAAAGTTTTGCATTCATTCTACTACAAAATGAGAATAAACTCCAAAGTGATATCTCATATTTTTAGTTTAATTATTAGTTCATGTTTTATGGTTATTTAAATGTTCAGTTCAATTTTGATATCCAACACCTAGGCCCAAATAAATGAAACTTAAATGGTTACTAAAGTTTCAATTAAATGTTCATCGAATGATCATTTAATGTTTATTTAATGCTCAACTCACATGCTTATTAAAGGTTCAATTAAATGTTATCGAATGTTCCACTTAATGATTATTTAATGCTCAACTTAAATGTTATTTAAATGTTCAAATTAAATGTTGAAGTATGATATATGATATGTCTTATTATGCCTCATCGATCATCTTAAAAAGGGCCTTGGTCCCACCTGAGTAAATCCAAGGAACAATTACAGATTCTCTTGGTGCTTGAACAAGGTTGAAGTGCGATAAACTAAGTGATTAAATATGCTTGCATGCCTTGAATAAAGTAGACATGGGATTGCTTGTAATTATTACTATGGGACCGAAATTAATAGATTAGACTCCTTGCGTGCACTAAAATTATACTATAATGTATGTTTTTAGATTCTAGACTTCTTGCGCACAACGGAAACTTGATGTAAAGAATGAATGTTAGACATTGGACTGCTTGCGTTGGGGAAAATTTGTTGATGTGTAATGACTAAATAAGGGGTTCTCTAGCACCATTGAATTAATGTTGATACCATAAAGATTTAATGAATATTTACCTTCAACCTTTGATTATGCTGTGATTTAATAATTGGATTGCTTGCATATTGGAGTAATGATGGATGTACAATGTTTTATCTTTGATTTCGTGGAACATTTAATTAATGGTGGTGAATGATTAGTTTAGTAATAAAATTCACTTGCACGCCTTAATTTCAGTGGGCATGTGATTTCTTAACCATTATTCATTTTCACCTTGAATTTAATGTTAACTAATTTGGAGCCATGAATTTATTAGATATGTGACATATTTAGTGACTAGCTTTCTCTTGCGCTTTTACTTAAGTTCACATGTGATTGTTATAGAATTAGTTACTCTTGTATGCATCAAATATTTAATTGTTGATGTACGATTGATAATGATACTGATTACCTTCTGCCATGATCAATTGATGAATACGATTGATGGACTTATCTAGTCGATGACTGGACTTGTTGTTAGTGGTATGTAGACACCTCCTTGTTCCGTAAAACAGTCGCCAACCCTGAAACCTTAAATGGTTAAAATCAATTGGAACCTAGGATTGAGCATTGCTTATGTGTCGTGGAGGTCCTAACTTGGTAGGGTAGGTCATGGGGGTAGTCATATTATATTCATTATCTGATTGAATGTTGTTGTAAATTGTTTCAATGTGATTATGATGTGCTAATCGGCTACACTATTTATGTTTATGTGTCACTATCCTTCATTCACCTGTTGAATGTGTCGCTAGTGATTTCAATGATGAGTAGGTGGTACTTATTTTACTTATTATGTTTTTTATTAGGCATTGTAATTATCATGAGTTGATGTTAATTTATTAATGAAAAAAGTAAAATGACCTTGGTTCTTCACTTTTTCTTAGGCGTAACGGAAGGCTGTTACATATGGTATCAGAGCGGGTTCAACCCTACGAATGTGGATCATCACGACTTCCACTACATTATAAACTTGATTAATAACTTAGTGCTAATTAAAATTTTAACCTGTACATGTGGTAATATTGGTTACAAGATGTTGCAGAGGTTCACTAGGTGGTGCTAGGGGAGGAGGTGTGACACCTCCAGAAGAGCCCACACCCTAAGAATCTAACCCCCAAGGGGAGGAACAATTTTTTGGGAAGGAACTGATTGTTTTAAAGGATGTGGATGGTCTTAAAAGGTCCTTCCATGGAAATATGAGAGTCCTTCATTAACCATCTGGATAGAGATGAGGCCAGGGCACCTGTTAGAGTCCTTTCATGTTGTGCTATTGGTATCTATTTGATCTAAAGTTACAACCTGATTGTATATTTCTCAGTTTGTAGTATTCTCCCATAGTAATAAGGTATTTGATATGAATATGACCACAAATATTTTAGAAACAAAAATGTGAAGAGAAACAATCATCAACTATCTTCCTCGGCCTCAAAGAACACACTAATATCAATGATTGAATATGACAAAGAATGATCATCTTTGAATTTGGCAATATGATCAATTTACAACTCAGAAAGTAGCAAGGTGCCATTCATGAATGAAAATGATTGTATCAATAAACTAGAAATAGGGGAATAAGGCCGAAATGATGAAGATTGCCATTAATCATCATGCAATGATCAATTAGTTATAGGATCAAAAATTTATTTTGACTTAATGAAATCAACGAAAAGAAGACAATGACATTAGGAGAGGCATTGATAATCTTGAACTTTATCAATTGAATATCAAGCACATTGTCTATCTGGAACATTTGGGGTTTTCATTTGTTTTGTAGATAAATTCTTTACTCTTAGTTGGTCTTCCATTTTCTTTATCTTTTCATTGTTTCATGTATAATATATTTATGCTACATATGTCTTTATCATTAATCAAACAAATAAAAAATTATATTCCAAGGTTTGAAAGTAAATAAAATCAATTACAATTATTAAATTTTGACAAATGAATACCATATTTATTTCTCAAGTACTAATATGACTGAAGTAACTTGTAAAAACCCGTGTACTATATGCAGGGTACACCAAGAAGGATTAACCTGGGAGTAAGAAAGTTGTACTATCTATTTTCAAATTTAATTATATTTTAGTTATCTTCTATAAGAAAACAAATATAGATTTAATAATATTATTTATCCTTTTACATTCCTATCTATTTGTCACTTAAATATTTAGAAAAGTTTCAACCATGGTGATTCATTATTTCAATCCCTTAAGTTTTCAATTCCAAATTGTAGTTAAATAACCTGATGCTCATAAGGACAACCAAAATGTAACGCTAAGTATACTCTAAGTAATCTTAATTTTAGGATCAGTCCAAAAAATCTCAAGTGATAGTAACAAAAGGTATTTGAAATTAACGTAATGCGTTCTAAACAAGGTTCTAAACAAGGTGACAGTCCTTAGATCCTTTACATGCTAGAGATAACCCATAAATGTTTTCTTATAGAAATCATCACATGAATAACAACAAGGTCATGTGACGGTGTGAATTTACCATAATGAATAATTAATTGTTTAAAAGTACAAAAATATTACCTAAAGTTCAACATATAATTAAAATAGTAAGAAGTGAACTATTAGCAGGTTTTTGATTGGTTTTATGGGAGAGGATCATAGCATCTAGTCAAGAGGATCGTATGAGAGAATGAGACTCAAGCGTAATATCCCATGGACTCTGGACTGTGACTATCACTGTGAATTAATCTTGTGAAATGTGGACTATCACTGGGACTCAGGGGGCAGCCTTGTGGTCAAGCCGTGGGCATGCCCATGGCTTGGCCATAGGGCTGGCCTTGTGTGGCCAAATCACAGCTTATAGATAAATTGTCAAAAAAAGATGGAAGACATATTAATATGAAATACATGAAGGCAACGGATTGAAGAAAAAATTCTACATAAGTTTGTGATATCTTCTAATACGAGACATTACTTTGAAAGTTTTCCATAGGGAGGAGAAGAGTTGTTTAAGATTTCTATTTACAATCAAAATTTATGTTCATAGTAGAGATTTTACGAGTTTTTTCAACTTGGTTTTTAAAGTTTTTAAAGAGTGGATCACTTGGTAAGTTTTTATTCAATGGAACCGCATTCATCTAATAACAATTTCATCATTTAAAATGAAGCGGGATCAAAAATTTTAACTCTAGTTCATCATATAAAATGATTTTTTTGTCAAAATAATTAACTATCATATAAAATGAATTGTTGTCAAAATGTTTAACTGTAAAATGAAGAAATGTACAAAAAAAATTAACAATCACAGCCCATAGACTGTGACTTGACCGCGGGGGTCCAGCCATGTGGCCAAGTTGTGGGCGTGCCCAGGGCTTGGCCATAGGGCTGACCCCCCATAGCCAAGTCACAGTCCACAACCTATGACTTGGTCGTGGGGGACTAGCCCTGTGGCCAAGCTGTGGGCATGCCAACGTCTTGGCCACAGGGTTGCCCCCTCGCGACGAAGTCACAGTCCACGAGTTGTGACTTGGTCAAGGGGGTCCACCCCTGTGTCTAAGATGTTGTCGTGCCCACGACTTGGCCATAGGGCTAGCCCCCTGCGACTAAGTCACAGTCAAAATTAAATTAAATTTAAATTTAAATTTATAGATTAGGCTTACCTGTAACTCTGACCACCTGTCCGACCGCATGACCGCACCAAACAAAACCTCCTGCCAATAGGACCACGCCAAACACGTCTGATCCTAACACGTCCACACAAAACACTCACTCAAACAGGACCACCCACCAACACTCACTCACACTATCACTCCCACTACACTCACACAACCAAGAATTCAGAAAACCGTAATAGTTACGATGTGCAATAAATATCTAAACATTTTTTTGGCCGAATGAATGTTTCGACTGAAAAGCTATTACGGCCGAAAGAATATTTCAACGAAAGTATTGTTTTGGCCGGAATAGTTTTTCGGCCGGAATACCTTTCGGCCAAAAAGAGGTCACCGGATGAAAAAAAATCCATCCGGCTAAAATTGTACACGAAAATCGAGGGCGTCATTGGGGTACCGTTTGATTTGACGTTTAGAGGTTCGTCTGAAACATATTTTAGCTAAAAAAATAGAGATTTTGACCGAAAATATATTAGTTCGGCCGAAAATTTGTCTTTCGGAATTTTGGAGGTTCGATTGTCATGAAAGTGTTACCCACCTCCATGAATTTACCCAACATTCATTACTTGAGTCATAAAACTATCAACTAATTCATTGTCCTTCATCATCATATTTTCAAAGTCTCTTTTCAAATTATGAACCTTGATAGTCTTCACCTTAGACACACTTCGATAGCTAGTTTCAAGAGTTGCCCCAGCTTGCTTTGAAGAAACTAAATTTGACACCTTCAGAAATATGGTTCCAGTTATGCCTTGTTGAATAAGGCCAAGGGTTTTGTTTTCTTTATTAATGTCCTCCAAAAAAA
>SNQJ01S0029688.1:59274-77562 GCA_010110895.2 Picea sitchensis | reverse complement strand
ATATATATATAAATGCAATTAGTCGGTTAAGTTGCCCCTTTGCCGCACCTAAATAGAATTTGGCTTTTCAGAACATTGTTGGTTCATTAAAAAATGAAACAGTGTGGCCGTGATATCTCTTTGATGGATAAGGCTGTCAATTTGGTGGCAATAATTTCTGGGCGGTGGTAACCCTTCAAAATTCCATAGGCTGAGTGAAGCGGTCTTCTGGACCGTGGAGACAAAGTCAAAGAAACTTGCTTAGATCACAACAAATAAATTGTGCAGTAAATTAGATAATCCTACGTATCGTGTACTCAAAAGTTTTCACTATTTATTTATTTCTAGATAACTGTACGTATCTTGATAATTCTTCGCACATTGAATTCAATGCTATTACTACTAAAAAGCCTACTCATAACACATTTACTTTCAGCTACCATGAAGTAAAGAAGTCCTACCAGTATATGAAGACCTTCTGAATGGCAATATTAATAAACTATGCTATCCATTCTCAATTCATACAGAAGCTAATATGCTTAGTCTACGAATCTATATATAGCGAGACTTTACCAGCGTCATTTCTTATTTACTAACAAGCGAATCGTGCTTGGAGAACCAAACATGGAGCAATGCCTTATCGTCCTTTTTTTTAAAATCTACTAAATTTCTGTTTAATAGGTTGGAAGAGAAGACGGTCTGGATATTTAGATGCCTCACGGCAAATACATTTACTCCTTTGCTTGCAGTCGTGAGTGCTGAATTCAAANTTCTCAATTCATACAGAAGCTAATATGCTTAGTCTACGAATCTATATATAGCGAGACTTTACCAGCGTCATTTCTTATTAACTAACAAGCGAATCGTGCTTGGAGAACCAAACATGGAGCAATGCCTTATCGTCCTTTTTTTTTAAATCTACTAAATTTCTGTTTAATAGGTTGGAAGAGAAGACGGTCTGGATATTTAGATGCCTCACGGCAAATACATTTACTCCTTTGCTTGCAGTCGTGAGTGCTGAATTCAAAAATAGTTGCTGTCAATGTCAAAGCTATATTCTAAGTGGGCACATGATTGTCTATAAAGCTAATCCGTTTCCCGTCATTAATATTCAATTTCTGTCATTTCCAGTGACCGACTTTTGCGGTCTATTTCCTCAAACCATTGTTGCAACTGAGATGAAACCAACAAAATTCTTCTCAACATATCAGTAAACTATTCAGTGATTAGATCTGTCTCTTCTATACGCTGTAATTGTAATTTAAATAAATCAATCAATCAGCGACTAAGATTGCTAGTATATTTAGCCTGATGATCTACTGTTCTACATGGTCGGTCCAATTGGCTTTGGGAAAGTCTTAAACATGGGGCTATGTGACTAGACATGTCTATTATTTGTCTGAACTCAGAATATTCACAGATACCTGCCAAACAAAAATATTGATCTCCACCGTCACAGATACTGTAGGGCACCATTTTTATTCTCTCTTGCTCTTTCAAACAGCGCTATCGACAAATAGTAGATGTGGATGAGTCGCGACGAGGAATACATATAGACAGCTTTCACAGGCTGGATTAAATTGTTATGCATCAAATCAACATCGATTTAATTTTAACAGACCGTTTAAGATAATTGTTTCTATCGAACTCATTGTCATCATCGAGAATGCAAACACGTACGTTCATGTCTCACTGGAAAAAGGTGATTCCTGCATTTTAAGTCCAAGATTTTMACAAGTAAGAAAATTCTATATTATTGCTGTCGTCATCATCGACATGAACATGTGCAGGGCTTGAAAAGGAATATCAAGATTAATATCTTGATTTAAATGTTCTAATTTACTATAGATTTACGAGTAAGCGTTGAAATGTTCTTACAATTTTTGGATAGTAAATTAGGTTATTGATTAGAAACATACACTGTACCCAAAATTTTTATCATGTATATAATGTAAAATCATTTGAAAATTGTTGATAGCAAATTTAAACCAATAAAATTCAAATTAAGAACAATTTTGCACACCTAAAACTATCATACGAAATTGAGAAATTAGTGTATAATTTTTTTTTTAATTATCAAGCATCTATTAGATTAAATTAGAAGGGTTCCTCTTAATTTTAATTAAAAGAGTATATAATATAAGAAAATGTTGTGAAAAAAATTACATTTTAATTAATATTAAATTAACTACAAACTTATAGAAAAATATACTAAATAAAATATTACATTTTCAAATAAATTTATGCTTAATAAGGAAATGAGTAAATCCAAAATATCAGCTTAATACTTCATCTACAAAATATCAACTTAACATTGTAATTTTGGAAGTAGATATTCAAAGATTGTAACTGTAATTGTATAAAAAAATTTAACAGATTTAAAGATGCTTCCAAATGTTCTTTTTGCTACAGCCCTAAATCTCTCAACGAATTATTGAATCAATTTATAAACATGTATTTGTGAACCCTCAAATAAAGAAAAATGTCATTTTATCATTCTATTTATTTTTAATCATTATTTAATTGATTGCAACAATAAAAACAATGAGTTACAAATTTGAATGACTCAAAATTTGCAAATCAAAGACGTAGAGATTTCATTTCATAACTCCCAAAAAGTGATGCTCCACAAATTCTAATCCCTTTCCTGTTGCAGCCAATAACCAACACACAACCAATAGTTAATACATGAATTGGAAAGCAACATAAATAGATAAGGATCCAAAGGAACATTATTGAATATCAACTTCCAACAAATTATGGTAGAAAATCCATAATGAAATACCAACACAATTCAAGTCCAACAAGAATTTAAAGAATACTTTTGAAAAAGAAAATTGATTTACAAACCCAAATTGAAAACTACAAACAACTTCAAAAAAATTAGGATGGGAGTAACTGGTTATTAGGTATGTTATGGATGGTTCAAACTTAAGGAAAATACCAACATAATTAAAATCACTGAAATCAAACATAAAAATAATTCATATAATATCTTAAACTAAAAAGAAAGAGTGTAAATTCATTGACTATTTCAATAAATAACAAACACATTAATCAGAGTTTGTAAGGTAGTGTAAAAAAATAATGATGACAATTCTGCCACTGTTATTGTACAATAACAATGTTCTGAAGTAAATAAATACCCTTGCTTTCCAGGTAAGCAAAGCTATCCATAGACATGTCATTCACTAAAAATTTACATGAGATTGATAATTTGAAAGATAATATTTTTTTATGAAAATTTAATATACATAGTGCACTTCTTTGAAAATGGATATGGTACAATAATAATGTTCTGAAGTAAATAAATATTCTTACTTGCCATATAAACAAAGCTATCTATAAACATGTCATTCACTAAAAATTTACATGTGATTGATCATTTGAAAGATAATATTTTTTTATGAAATTTTAATAAACACATTGCACTTCTTTGAAAATGCGTATGGTACAATAACAATGTTCTGAAGTAAATAAATGCCATTGCTTTCCATGTAAACAAAACGATCCATAAACATGTCATTTACTAAAAAATTACATGTGATTGATAATTTGAAAGATAATACTTTTTTATGAAATTTTAATATACAGAATGCACTTCTTTGAAAATGGACAAAAATACATTGTTTTGGATGGTTATTTTTTAATAATACTTTTAGAACTTTATGACAACCTTTTGAAATTAATGTGCGACCCTAAAATATTTGCAAGCCAAACATCTAAGAACGTGTTTGTTACTGCCGGACCAACTTGAGGACTCAGTAAAACAAAGGGTTCTAGTGGATATATGAAGAACTTAATGAAAGGAAAAGAAAAATAATATGTAAATATATATTTGTATTTATTTGTCATTTGGAGTTTGAAGATAAGTTTCTTAGAAATTTCTCTTTACTTTGTCACACTATCTTCACATGTCTCCTGTATAATTTTGTTTGTTCTTCTCTTTTCTCTCTCATATTTTTTTAGTTGATATTGGCTTTTTCATGTGTGACTTTAGTTTTGAATGCGTGAGAAGGACGCAAGAGTGAGTTGATAGTCATGGCACGAAGGACACAAAGTCACAAGCGATATCTGGAAGCGATATCTGGAAGAAGGTACGATGGAAATAAAAATGAAGACTTAGAATCCTCCAAGAGAGCAATTTGATTTTGGTATTATATACAGATGAGTTTGTGACGTAAGACGGATCTTTAAGTTTAAACTTTTTCTTGAATCTAAAATGTTTAGATTTTTTTTATTTTTTTTACTATCATTTCAATTGGTAATTTTTTATTTTATTTATTTATTGCCATATCCCAATTTTTAAGTAAGACAAAATTCACCCAAAACCTTAAAAAAAAAATAAAAAAATAATACATTTAAACCAAAATTTTTAAAATATATAATTAAATTTAAAAATATAAAAAAAATCATTTTCAAATATTTAAAAAGAAATCACTTTCACTATCTATCCTCAAGTTAATAAACATAAAGAAAATCATTTTCAAATATTTAGAAGGAAATAACTTTCGAATATTAAAGAACATGATATGTAAAAGAGGGATACAAATCCCATATTCATAGGAGAAAGTATTTAGTAATTTCAAATGTATCCATACTAATCAAAGTGATAACTTCGCTGTCTTGATCGCTAGTCTATGACCTTTTTTTTTTTTTTCTCACTCTTAGATATGTAATCTTCAATTAAAGATAATTTTTAATAAAATGAATTTATGCAACATTTTTATGCTTAAATATTGATTTAGATTTAGTATTATATAAATCATAAATCACAAATCATAATATTGATTTGATTGTTTACTCGTTTTACCATTTATATTTATGGATCATGGGGAAATATTTGTCGGATTTCCCCTTACCATTCATAGATCATACAAACAAAAATGAAATTGTGTTAGTATTTTTTAGGAGGAAAATTTAGAATACTGAATTTAGTTATGGTTGAATGTTTATTGATTAGGTATCATTGTTTAAAAGAACGGCACCATTGAAAGGTTTTGTGGTTGTATATAAGAGGAAAGACTTTTTCTTTAGTCAAATACCTTTAGATCTTAGGCTATTTACTTATTTTTTTTCACTTGTTTTCTTAAATTTGTAAAAGAAAAAATTCTTAACTATTCATAAAAAAAAAATTAAAGTCTAAATTACTCATTATATAAACATCATTTAATATTTTTTTTAATAGAGACTTATCCATTATTAAAATTATTCTAACAATAGAATCTATTATGATCAACTTCATTTTAGCCAAGTTGTATGGAAGTATTTTGGAGAAGAGGATAAGTATATGGATAAAAATCCACAGAAAATGAGCGAAAGGCCAAGTCACTTTTAGAGGTTATCAATCAACCATGGAACACATTGTCACTCTTAGGATCATTGCAAAGGAGTGTTGCAACAATAAAACCAATTTTCTTTGTTGTTCCATTGAATTTAAGAAATATTTTGTTAGGTAGCTAGAGAGGTAGTGGAGGTCATTCAATGTAAGGTGGACGAGGTCCACTATATTATTAAATAAGTTCCACTATGGTAGTTAGATATAATAAATGGGTAGTTAGATATAATAAATGTAAGAATTCTTCTTAGAAGGTTCTTCTTGTATAAGATTCCTCCTCTAGAATGTTCTTAGGTGACTGTAGCACTATATAAAGGGGTTCAAGCAATGCAGTGGGATATGAAGAGAAGTATTGTATTGTGAATGGTATCTCAATAGGAGGATGCGCCCTTGAAAAGGCAAGTGAACAGGAGAGGATCCCTTCCATAATATGATCCATTACATGGTGTTTCCCTACCTCAAGGGTTTTCTATAATAAAAGTATGGTTTCTTTTGTATTGCTTTGTGGATCTATTGTGTATTCAGTATTTTATTGTGTATTCAGTATTTTTGGTGATTATATTTGCAAATATATTTAGGTACTTAACAATTGGTATCAACGCACTTTCCTTGGTAGACATTGTGGGAAAATATTTTTATTTTTTTGCAGATTTATTTTTTCGGAGAAGAAAAAAAGAGGGTCGCAACATTCCAGACGATTTCTATAGGTTTTTGTGAAAAATTTGCAGAAACTGGTTGTATATCTATGTTCCTATCATAAAAACACCCAAGTTAAAAAAAAAAATTGTCTCAAACGGAGTCTGGGAAGGAAAGTTATTTTCATTTTAAAATATGCAATTTTCAGGGTTTTTTTCTGCGGACGACCGCATGATTTTTATGATATTTTTAGAAGATAAGGACAACTTTGCTAAAATAAATTACAGATATCAATTCCTCTTTCCAAAATAGTTTATTTAAAAAAACAAATCACCCAAATAGGAGATCTAGAATGGAATGTTAGGTAGCTAGAGAGGTAGTGGAGGTCATTCAATGTAAGGTGGACTCGGTCCACTATATTATTAAATGAGGTCCACTATAGTAGTTAGATATAATAAATGGGTAGTTAGATATAATAAATGCAAGGGATATTCTTAGAGGGTTCTTCTTCTAGAAGATTCCTTCTCTAGAATGTTCTTAGGTGATGGTAGCACTATATAAAGGGGTTCAAGCAATGTAATGGGATATGAAGAGAAGTATTATATTTGGAACTAAATTTCATTAGGAGGTTTCCCCCTCGAAGAGGCAACTGAATAGGAGACGATCCCTTCCATGATAGGATCCATTGTATGGTGTTTCCCTACCTCAAGGATTTTCTTATAATTAAAGTGTGGTTTCTTCTATATTTTTTTGTGGATCTATTGTGTATTCAGTATCTGTAGTGATTATATTTTCATATATATTCAGGTACTTAACAATTGGTATCAGAACACTTTCCTTGGAAAGAATTGTGGACAATTTGTTTTCTACTTTTGCAACTTTTTTCGGAGAAACCAAATAGGGTCTTGATATTCCAGATGATTTATGTGCATTGATGTGAAAACTTTGCAGAGATCGGTTATATATCGGATTTATTCAAAAAAAAAAAACAATTTAAAAAAACAATCATCCGAAACAGAGTCCTGGAAGTAAAGTTATTGAAGTTTTAAAATATGTAATTTTTCAAGGTTTTTCCTAAAACGACGACACGGTTTTTTGATTTCTATAGCACTTGGAGGCCAAATTTTCTAAAACAAATTACTGATATGAGTTCTTGTTTCCAAAATAGTTGATTTAAAGAAATAAATTCACCCAAATCGAAGCTCCGGAAGTGAAGATAACACTGATTTAAAATCAGTCATTTTTGGGGTTTTTTTTTGTGACGACAACAAGATTGCAGAGTTCATAAATTTGTCCAAGGTGTTCAGATTTCTACCAAATAAATTCCATTGGATATATTATTTTAATATTTTTCTTTTTGTACATTAGATGTGGTGTTTCGAATGGATATGCACTCTCAACTCAGGGAAATTTTACGACAAATTGAATCCCTCAAAGTCGATATGTGTGACCACCTGCAAGGCATCAAGGTTAGTTTACATGACCACACAAACATTTATCACAATAGTCAATGGTAATTGGCTCTCCTACAAGAGACATATCTTATGGAAAACATCGGGGATGAATATAATCAAGAAGTATATGCTTCGTATGATTTTGAGGCTGATTGTCATGCTTGGTATATGGATAGTTCTCATTTTTGGGATGAAAACTACTTCCATATTTTATTTGATGACTCTACTCCACCTTTTGTAGAGAACATAAATGTGACAAATTAGGAGCTAGTTATGATTACTAGTGTCCATAATTCATATTCTACAGTGGTATTATTCCTTCGATATTCAACTATGACCCTTTCCTGCTATGTAGATGGATATTCTTATTTAGATCCGCATGACGTGTCAATATTTGGAGCATCATTTTCAGTTGGTTATTGGCCTATGATACCTTCTGCATGGAGTTCACATGAAAACTCTAACATGGGACCCTGGTTTACAATGGTGGTTAGACTACTTCAACATGGTGGCTTTCATTTCTACATGGGACCCTCGTTCTCTAGCCTACTTCAACACTAAGGTCCACACTTATTCATGGTACCTTGGTATATGGTTTTTCACCCTCATAATACGTGTTGAGGAAAATATTTTCATAAGGGGTATGGAATTTTAGGTAGCTAGAGAGGCAATGGAAGCCATTCAATGTAAGGTGGACTAGGTCCACTATATTATTAAGTAAGTCCCACTATAGTAGTTAGATATAATAAATGGTTGGTTAGATATAATAAATGTAAGAGGACTTCCTAGAAGGTTCTTCTTCTAGAATATTCCTCCTCTAGAATGTTATTAGGTGATGGTAGCACTATATAAATGGGTTCAAGAACTGTAATGGGATATGAAGAAAAGTATTGTATTTGGAGCTAAATCTCATTAGGAGGTTTCCCCCTTGAAGAGGCAAGTGAACAAGAGAGGATCCCTTCCATAATAGGATCCATTGTATGTTGGTGTCCTACCTCAAGGGTTTTGATATAATAAAGTGTGGTTTTCATATATTCTTCTTGGGTCTATTGTGATGTATTTTGTATTTAGTCTTTGGTACTTAACAATTGGTATTAGAGCGTTTCTTCTATATTTCTCAGTGGATCTATTGTGTATTCAATATTCATGGTGATTATATTTGTATATCTACTCAAGTACTTCACATATTTAGACATTGTACCTAGGACCAACCTTTGGAATAGGTTAGAAGAGATAAATCTTCCCTCCTAACTGAGAGTTGTTGCAGTAAAGTTGTATGAGAACATTATTTCCATGTTTAGGAGAACAAAGGGCTGGTCATGAGAAATTAATTGCAATATAGGATTCAAGCAAGGTCGTCCCCTATCCCCTACCATTTTTGGCATTTACAATGAAAATTTGGAACCTTGTCTAGAAGATACAAGTTGCGTTGGACCAACTCTTGATAGTATAGTCATCATCCTTCATCAATATGATAAAGATATTTTTCTTATGCCAAGGAATTGTTATGACCTCGGTTAATAGATTAACATCCTCAAGGACTTATTCTCTACTAGAGGAACAACTTTGAACATTCACAAAACAAATATTATGATAATTAAATCCAACAAGATCACCTATGATACTTTTGTTTATGAAAACAATACCTTGGAGGAACTAGCCTCGTATAAGTATCTTGGAATTGATATTCATCACAATATCAATTGGAACTATAACATTGACAAAAGGATAAATGGATAGTGGAAAGTGTATTATGGGCTTCAAAATAATAGTAAATTAGAAGACCTTTGGCTATGGGATAAGAAAAAGATCCTCTTTGAGACTCTTTTCATTGCTATTATCTTGTATGGATAAGAATTTTTGGGATACATCTTGGAGAAATATAGAACACATACAAAGGAATTTTATATTTTATAATCTCAAAATTAAAGGAAATACACCCTATCCCATCCTCTGTTAGGGACCTCACCTCCCTAACTCCTTTCATATGTATAGTAATATGTTTTCCATGTAATAAAAACCAACATTAGTTAATAAGGCTTATTTAATAAATGTGAACAAGTCAATCTAAGAAGACCTAATAAAAGCTTCCACTTCTAGAAATATTTTTCTTAGAATGTTCTTTAGAAGATAGGATCAATATAACTAAGAGTTGGAAGTATCATAAAGCCTTGTCTTGAGAATTATTGCAATAGAGTGATTCTCTGTTAGAGTTTTCTGCAACAAAGATGCAAGTTAACATTCTTTTTTATCAATGAAGGTATCATTTTTTGTTGTGATTCTCTAAAATTTTGTTCTTTTGTTGGTATTTTATGTAGTGCTTATATTTTCTTCTTAATATAACATATTTGGTACCTAACAAGTGGTATCATACCACTTTCCTCTACGGAAACTATAAGATTTTTTTTTCAGGGCAGAAACATTTACTTTCGGCGTCTTTAAAGAAAAAAGATCTGTCACATAAAGGGTAAAACTATGGTGGGAAAGACTACATACAATAAATATAGACAGTTTCATGGGGTTGTCTAGAAACAAACATTGGAACCCTTTAAGTAGTATTCCATCAGACAAAATCTATACACGAAAATCACACCCACATACTGACATGTATATCGGGAGTCCCCTAGGTCTCTCTAAACAAGCTATAGATTAGTCAATCAACTACCTGGTTGCTATAGTGACGTAGATAACATCATTGAGGAAGATACTCTCTAGTACATAGGTAATCGGGTAGTACGAATAAGGATATGGTCGAGCTCCCTTAGTTGGTGCCCTGAGATATTGGGCCAAGTACTATTGTTTGAACCCTTGTTTGTAGGAACCTTGAGGACCCTAACCCTTGGAAAAGGAACAAAAAATAAAAGGAAAAGCATATATCTATTGTTGCACCACCATGTATCCTCTATTTATCATTCCTACAAAATTGTTTTGTTAACAATTTGGTCAAGTTGTCAATGCAGTATTCTTCAGGACAGAGTATAACTCTGTAGAAGTAAAAAAAATAAAAAATAAAAACTAGTGGTCCTCACTACAAAATTTTTGGAACCTATCCCATTAGATTCCCCTCTTCCCTCTGATTTCCATGGTACCTATAATTTTTAAGACTATTATTCCCATGGATGCGACCCCCTTCCTGGAACCCTTATTTGGAACCTATCCCATTGGATTCCCTTTTTCTCCCTAATCATCATGGTACCTATTACTTGTCATAATTTTTCTCTATGGTCCCACCCACCCTTCCCAGGACCCTTATTTTCCACCTCTCCCATTTGATTCCTCTCCTTTTCTCGTCTATCATGATACCCCTCACCTGTAATTTATTTTTTAGTACAGACCTGCGTGTCCATTTTTTTCTCTACCCAACTGGAAAATACATGCTCCCAAGAACTGAATACGTTTATTTCCAATAACATCTAAAACAAGGATTGCATAAAGACTCTCAATTCCAACATTATAAAGCTCAATTGCTCTATTCATATCCTCGAGGACTAATGTTCCACCATCAAATACATTAAATACACAGTCGACCAATTGATGAGTACCTCTCTCAACCCTACCTCTTTTGAACAACCTTCCTACCGTGACGATGTCAAATATTCCCATTTACAAGGTTCTCATTCCAATAACCTTCCTATATACCTACACCTTCCCATAATTGAGGAGAACAAATTTGATCGCTTGGATCCCACAAGTTGGGTCACTCAAATGGAACATTATTTCTCTTTGCATTAAATGATTGATGAGTTGGCCAAAGTTCATTACGATATCCTTCATATAGATCTGGAATGCTAGAAATGGTGGAAATGGCATAGAAAGGCATGCTAAGGGTATGTTGCTTGGACATAGTTTTCTTTAGATATTTATGAATGATTTGACTATGAAACCCATCGTTTAGGTTGTTTGACCAAGTTGAAACAGTCTTCAACAGTGAAATACTTTATCTCCACCTTTGAGAACTTAGATTTCTGAACTGAGGAAATGTCAGATGCCTTCTTTAGGGATGCTTTGTTAGTGTCCTAAAATATTAAAACCATGCTCACATCCTAATGGAACACCCCCAAACTTTCTTGGAAGATACTAACTGAAACAATGAAGCGCAACAAATTCTCTCCTCCTAGACCAAAAAACCCACCTTTCTTCCTTTCCCTAAACCCCTAAATCTCTCTCCTCCTACGCCAACTACCCTCAAGATGAAAAAATTAACCTAGGCCAAAATAAATGAATTCCAACTCAAGGGAATTTTGTATAATTGTGATGAAAAATATTTTCCAGGTCACAAGTCTAAGGAACATAATTTTTTTATGGACGTGTGTGAGGATGTTTTTAAAGAGGAGGTAGATGTTTCCCCTATGGTCGAGATACCACCACTAGTCAATCTAACTCCACCCTATAATCCACCATAATTTGAACCGATTATTGCACTGAATACTCTCATTGGTTTCTCTTCTACCCAATCCCTCAGGTTAATTTGTTACATTAAGAATCAAAAAGTCATCATCCTAGTTGATAGTGATATCACCCAAAATTTTATTCATCATCGCATTTCCCAAGAAATCAATTGATATATCCATGCAATCAATGATTTTTAAATTATTATTGCTAATGGAGGTTCCATGAAATTTGGGGGATGGTTTGAAAATGCGCACCTCCAAATTTTCCAGTATCACCTGAAATTCTCATATGTTTTCTATTGAGATGGGAGGTTGTGACATTGAGCTCAGTGCATAATGGTTATGCACTCTTGGCCCCATTCTTGGGTATTTTTAGGAATTAACCATGAAATTCCAATAGGAGGGACAATAATATAAGTTCGAGGCAATCACAATAGGATCCCTTGAGATCATTAGTTCACATCAAATGGAAAATATCCTCAAAAAGGGTCATTCTGACATTATATCCCAACTCCAATCCATTTGTAATATACTAGATATAGAATGTATGCAGAACAAAAATAAAATGCTAGAAATGACAGAATAACAACAATATAACTAGAACATTCACCACAATAGCACTGCAATGATAAGAGAATAATAACAGAAATAACACTTTGAATCTGAAAGAAATGTTCATGGGCCTCTTTGAAGGGGAAACCTCCAGTTGAGTAGAGATATATTACAATAATATCCAAGATAGGGTTCTCATACCCTCAACTCATATTTATACTAAAAAGAAGCATCTAGAGGAAGATCCTTCTAGAAGAAGAAGCTTCTATTAGGTCTTCTTACATCTGCCTTATTCTATTTTATTGAAATGACTTATTAATATAAAAATTTATTACATCCGAATATATTGTTCTACCTATGTGCGGGTTAGGACCCTAACATGTATGCCCCCTTAAAAACAACCTTTTCCTCAAGTCTTGAGATGAGTAAATTGTTGTCGAATGGTAGTTGGTTCCCAAGTGGCATCTGTTGGAGTTGTATCTTTCCACTGGACTAGCACTTCCTTGATGGTTCTCTGACATAGGCAATGCTCACGTTGGTCTAAAACTGCTTCTGGCTGTATCCAAATGGATCCTTCTTCAGCTAACTCTAGAAGGTTGGTTTGAATTTGGCACTTAGCTCCAATCACCTTCTTTAAGCATGAAACATGAATAACAGAATGTAGATTCGAATGTCTAGGAAAATATAACTGGTAGGCTACTTGTCCCACATGCTTGGGAACGGTATAAGGACCATAAAATTTGGGCGCTAGCTTCTGATAATGCTCGGCCTTGAGGGAAGTTTTCTTGTAAGGTTACAGTCGAAGCAACACCTGATCATCCCCTTCTGCAAATTGACGTTGAGAGAAACCTTGATCTGCTTATTGCTTCATGCGATTTTGTGCCATGACCAAATTCTCTTTGAGTGTATGGAGAATAGCCTCTCGAGCTGTAACTGTTAGGTCAACTGCCTAGACATTCAAGGCACCTGGTAAGTATGAGAAAACTGAAGGTGGCTTATGTCCGTATACTGCTTCAAAGGGAGTCATGGGTGTAGTTGTATGGTATGAGA
The DNA here is from genome assembly GCA_010110895.2 of Picea sitchensis. Classification (NCBI taxonomy): domain Eukaryota; kingdom Viridiplantae; phylum Streptophyta; class Pinopsida; order Pinales; family Pinaceae; genus Picea; species Picea sitchensis. The sequence continues at coordinate 64,162 of SNQJ01S0029688.1, read as the reverse complement.
ATTTGAGGGAGAGGTGTGGCAACAACCCTTCCACAACCTAATAGCACTCACGTCGTGGCTCGAACCATAGGTTAACAATTACCTAGTTCGAGAAGCCCACGATGTCATGAGGGAAGACTGTGATAGTCGCTCATGATGATTATGAGGGGTGTGCAATAAGGCATGGGCCTTATTCCTTAGAGGCCCTTAGTCTCCAACAAGATCACCTGGAAGAGTATTGACTCCAGCGGTTTGAAGTCTACCAAATTTAGTCAAGAGGCGAGTGGCACCCTTGGAGCACGTAGTGCATCCTAAAGGTCATGTCACGATTGTCATTGATAAGTTAATAACCCTAGTGCCTAGAAAACTATGCCTCTAGAAAATTACACCTCCTTAGGACCTAGTCAGCCTTAAAATGAACAATATTATAAGTAAAGTTTAAAAACAATTGTTCCCTTAAAAATGTTGCCAAACCTTGCGAATTTAAAACGTAGATCTAAGTAGAACATGTGGTCAAAATAAATAAATAAATAAACATGTAACAAGAAGGGGGGTAAGAAATTCAAACTTATTCATTAAATTGAAAATTATAACGAAGGATTAAATTTTTAGAAAGGGGTAATGGTTGTTTTTATCTACGTTTGCTAATTTAATTTTTAGTTAAAAATAAAAGAGAGTAAATGGTTGTTTTTATCTACACTTGCTAAATTAATTTTTAATTAAAAAAGAAAAAGGGTAAATGGTTGTTTTATCTACACTTGCTAAATTGATTTTTTTTAGTTAAAAAGGAAAGAGGGGCAAACTCAAAAGAAAAATGAAACTGAAAGAAAAAGGGAAACTTAAAGAAACGGGGGGAACGTAAAGAAAAAGATGAATGTCTAACTCAGTAAGGAATCTAGCCTTTGGAACTTTCTAATTATGAACTCAACTAAGAATTAAGTAAGGTGTAAGTCATTTAAGAATTGTAAGGGAATTTTGGGACACCGAAGAGCATTTTTAGAAATGCTCTTAGGTGGATGAGGGAAATAGGAACATTTAATTAATTAATAAAATTGGTTTTCTGATGCAACTAGGGGATGGAAGACATGTGTACGGGGGAAGTTTTTCTAAATTAATTAAATGAAAAAGGAATTTAATGAGAATTTAGGAAACTAATTACTTGAATACTCTATAGAAATGATGGAGGAGGAGGGGTATGGATCTCATCTTTTTGTGTAATGTTACGCTGCTGAAATTTATCTTGACTAAACTTTATCTTGTGGGAGTTAGGATACCCAGCTCGCGTAATGAGTGGTATATCACCCTTGTGAGGGGAGTTGGGTGCTAGCATTCTCTGGTATTGTGTGGGTGGCCCCTTTACATCTAGGGGGGCTCAGGGAGAAGAAGAGTACCCCTAGCATTGGCTAGGAGGTACTGATGAGGTCAAATTGGTTGGAAAGTGGGAGATGGACGGAGCGCATTCTAGAAAACGACTTTGAAGCATTCGCAGTTGGGTAAGGTATGCCTATTAAAGTTGTTACTTGCAATGAAATTTAATTTACACATGTTTATTTTCTGTAGTCGGTTGAATATTTCATTTCCATGATATTTCTTGCACGTGCATTCCTATGGTAATTGTAATCACCTTGTCACTGGATTTATTCAATAAGAACCCTTGTTATCCAATGTATCATTTATTTATGCGTCACTATCTCTTTGCGTGTGGCAAAAATGTGCCCGAGACTCAAACAATTGCCTATGTTCTTGTATCTCCTTCCTACATTTTATTTATTCCTTGATTGTGCGTTTATTTCATTATTTGCTTCTCCACGGAGAAGATATGGATGCAGAGTGTGTTTTATCTCCTGTTCTGTGATCCTTTAAGTTATTATTTTGTTCATAATCAATCGACCAGGAGCCGAATCGACGGTCGTCACATCGATGTTTAAAGACTTAGATTCAAATGCCCTTCTTTATTGTGCATAGATAATAATTGTAGGATCATTCTCTGCCCAACAAGGAATTCTCTCCTGGGCATTTAATCTCTCTTTTCCACCATCGTTTGTTTCTCTATGTTGATTCTCAGAGTTGAGTTGATTCTCTCCATTGATTCTCAGAGTTGTATTGGTTCTCTGCGTCCTAATTGTTTAAACGCTAATTATACTCTGTGTTTTGATTACTTAAACTCTGTGTTTGAATGACTAAATCCCCGAATGTCTAAACTCGCTGATTTGAATGACCAATCCTGTAATGTTTAAACTCTGCATTGAATGTTTAATCCTTGAGTGTTTAAACTATGTGTTTTTGGATTGATAAACCTCTACGTTTGTGAATGATAAACCTCTGAGTTTTGAATGGCAAATATCTGAGTTTTGGGTTGATAAAACTCTATGGTTGTGAATGCTAAACCTCTGAGTCTTGAATGCCAAATCCATGTGTTTTTTATTGATAAATGTTTGCCTTCATTTTAGAATGATAATCTCTGATCACCTTGGCTTCTTGCAAATTATACAATGAATTCACCCTTTGTTTTTACACAACGATTTCATCTTCTTACACAACGATTTCATTTTTCTTTACACGACGATTTCATCCTTCTTTTTACACATCGATTTCATCTTTTTACAAAGTGATTACATCTTTCTATACACAACAACTTCGTTTTTCTTTACATAGTGATTTCATCCTTTTTTTACAGAGAAATTTCATCTTTTTACACAACAATTTACACAATGTTTTTTTGAGTGATTTACATAGCAAATCTATGATGATTTACACAACAAATCCGTGATGATTCACCCTGTATTTTCCCAACAATACCATATGTTGATAGACAACATTATCATAGATTTATTAGACAAGATGGGTAATATTTAATGGACCGCATGGGTAATATTATTAGACAACGCAGGTAATATATAATGGACTATGTGGGTAATATTTCTAGACATCCTTTTCTTGGTTTTTTTACACAACCCTTTTCATGGTGTTTTCACCCAACTATTCACTCCATTTTTACCTAGCGATATCAATATATTTATTAATAGTTTTATCTTTAGATTTATCCAGAGACTTGATAATAGGCAACGACTTTATCGTTGTACACAAAAATTTAGTTATGGATTTATTGTTCTTTAGTTATGAATTTGTATAGGTTAAAACACAGTGAAATCTTTGATATACAGTGATATCATCGACATCATTAATGGACATGATTTTATTAATGGACATGGTTAGACAACATTAATAGGACATGATTTTATTAATGGACAACGATCTGTTGATTGTTGATTTATTATTAATAGATAGAACATGGTTTTATTGTTGATTTCTTATTAAAATATAACACATGTTACACAAGGATTCATCCATCAGACGACGAATTATTGTTGATAGCGATTTTATTGATGGGTAGCATATTAACAGACTGCGATTAGACAACGATTTTGTATGTTGATTAGAAAACGATTTCATTGTTAGATAGAATATTTTTAGTTAGCATATTGTTTTTAGATTGCAATCTTAGTTAGTGTATTGTTAGTTATCATATTGTTTTTAGATAGCAATGTTATTTAGTGTATTGTTAGTTATCATATTGTTAGTTAACATATTGTTGTTAGTTGGCATATTATTGTTAAATAACATAATGAATTTTGGAAAACTATTTTAAACTGACAGTTAAGATGAGGTGGAATTTGTTGGCCTTTGACCAAGTTTTGGGAGATCCTTGGTCAAGTTGACCTAGTTTGGGACTTCGACAGTTTGTTGAAGGAGGAGCGCAAGACAAAGCAGAGATCACAGGATCTCGACCCCTTTTTGGGTGCTTTTTGGGATTTGGGATTATGTAATGTGTATGGGATGTCGGCCCTTAGGTTTACCCATGTTTAGGCCTACTTTGTAAAGTATAAATAGAAGTCTAGGCAATGTAAGGAGGGCCATCTATGTCATGTAAGGCAGTGGGCTAAGCATTAGATCTATGTGATTGAATGATTGTAAGTGCTCTGTGCATACTATGTGAAGCTTGCAGAGCTGAGTGCAAGTGACTATAGAAGGCTTAGTGTTGTATCCTAGCTCAGGGAAGGAGGATCTAGTGAGTTTCATAGATCGCTTGTCCTATGCAGAGTAGGGTAGGGTTTTGAGGATCTATGCATGTAACCTATTGAAGAAGCTAATAAAGAAGAAGAGTTGGTGGACATAGCCCCATGGTGGGGGTGAACCATGTAAATACTGTGTTATTCTTATTTGTGCCATGTGTTGATATAGATAGATAGATTTGTTTATGCTTTGTGCTAATGATGTATATGGATGTAGATATGACCTATGTGAATGTTCTTGTAATGTCCCCAAGGCTGAGCCCTATTGTAAATCATGTTTATGAGATGAATTGTAATTATGTTTTATAGGCTGGTGAGCCAAGTTTATATAAGTTGGTGGGCTTATGTGATTATTAGGCCAGAGAGCCTAAGTGTTGAAGGCCAAGAGCCTGATTTTGTACATGTATCTATGCACATTATTAATAAAAATATAAACATCGTTGTGTGTAGACTGACCACGATCAATGAGTGATGGGGAAATAAGCTTCCATAGAGTGGGCAAGGGATTAGGGGTTGGAAGGTGGGAAGAGGGGCTAAGTGTTGAGCCTAAGGGATTAAGTCCTTGGGAAGAAAATTCTAATATTATTTCAAAAAGACCATGTGAAATATATGTTTTATCCTGAGTTATTTTGGAATGACAAGTCACTTCCAAGTGGGGAGGAGTGCATGCAGTTTCATGGGTCACAAGTGTAAACCCAAGTGCATGTAGTTAAAACTGCTGAATTGATCCATGATGGGGGTTCCTCCTCCAGTCGATCGTCGATCGTCTGAACGTGAGTCCAGTCTGACCTCTGCAGAAGTACCCTCATGCAATTCAGAAATGGGGGGAGGCCTGT
>SNQJ01S0029688.1:46686-59134 GCA_010110895.2 Picea sitchensis | reverse complement strand
TGGGTTCCAGTGGATTGTGGTGGCCCAGTAGTGCTTGACCTTGTGTGGATTGTTGGCCAGTATATACAACACTCTCTCCAGGTGATAGAGGTGGTTGAGGTTGAAATGACAGGTTGCCTGGCCTGTGAGCGAATCTCTCCAAGTGAGAGAGTGCTCAGAGGAAGGAGAGAGCTCCTGGAAGGAACCTTGTAGCTTCCACAGAGCTCGAAGATTTTTGGTCTAGTTTGTTGTTGAATCCCAAGGCAAGGGAGGTCAGCAGTCGAAGGACTTTCGAGGTGACAGAGAAGGTGTATACTCCTATGGTGGAACAAGCATGTGGGGAAAGAGAGTCTATGGGCAGTGGGCATAAGTGGTTCCTGGGAGAGAATCCTTCCTTGTGACTGTGTGTTTTCCCTGTAACCTCAACCTAGACTAGGATTCCTTACCTTAGGTGGAGCTTAGTCCCAGCTCGGGGGTGACCCACTGCTGAGCTTGATGAGCAGCATGGTCTAAGGCTAGGAGGTTCATGGAAGGCCTTCACGTGGTTGGTGGAATTTCCACAGTTTCAAAGATAAGTATCAACTTATGCTTTAATTATGTTTTGCATACCTATGTTCCCTATATTTATCATGTATTATGCTGTAATCATGAATTACTGTTAATTCCATTAAATCTGCATGTTATCAGTAGTTTAGTGCTTACTCTGAGTTAAATGTGTTTCATTTGTTTAAAATTTATGTTATAGATAAATAAGTATGAGATTTTTGTTCCGCAAATTAGCGTTTGCTCGACCAGTGGGATGAAGACCTTGGAATGTTATAGTATGGTATCAGAGCCATGGTTACAATGCTGATCTTGGATGGGCCAGATAAGTGGTCTTTGGACCGAGGTTTTGAGAAGAAATTGTGTCTGGAGGACAAATTTCAGATGCCAGACTGTTTCTGAGTGTCAATGGACTACTTGACTGTGTTAAAAAGCTCAGGAGGTGTAGCGGTATAATAAAACTGCAGCCGGTGTGGTATATGGCCATAGGGAGAGAGAGAACTCCACACTAGAAGTGTTGGAGCCATAGGATCTATTCGGGAGGAAAGGAGAACCCTCATGAACGTCAGATATGGAGAACGTGCACAAGGTTTACAAACCTTTGGAGTTGCACGGGAGTGTGGAAATTGAGATATGCGAAATCCTTAATTCGTCAGTGTTATCACCNCTATGCCATAGATCTGAGAAATGTCTGACCATCGTATTTCACTTGGAAGGGATGTGGACACATGGATGTGTACCACATGCCAGTGGGTTGAGAAGAAAAGCGAGAGTGGTGGGACCCGATGACATCACCGAAGGTGACATGGACCCTCCAGAGTGTGCGACTTGACACTGTGGATGTGGGAGATAGTTGTGCTCTGTGGACCTAGAGGGTAAAGGAAATAGAATTTTCAGAATTCGGGGATTGTAGCGACAAGAAGTTGGGAGTCACTTCATCGTGAACTCTCGGGTATTGAAGACCCAAAAACCGAAGTGACGAAATTCCAAAATTTTCGAAGACAAAAGAACCGTCGAGGATTTAACTATTGGATCCTCATGGACCAAAACTCTGAAACCTAAAGTCCTAAAAGTGAGTATGAGGGCCTTGTCGATCGAAACCCCGAAACCCGAAGTCTCGAAAATTGCAAAGCCAAACAGAGCTTAGAAAACTTAGTGGATTCAAAACGTTTTTCTTATTCATGTTGGTTATGAATGTTGAAGTTTTATTAAGGGTTTAAGGCCTGACAAACTTCGTTGACTGCATGTTGTGTGTGCATAGTTCAACGAGTGTCAGGACAACTATGAATCGATGTTGAGTATAGAAATGAAAGAGGTGCGGATTGCCTCCAATTCAGAAAACAAAAGAGAAGGAAGGAATGTCAACTTGGGAGTCGAAGGATCAAACTCTAATGGGAATGAAAAAGAGATGGATAAGGAAGGACATATAATGAAACTCATTGAAAGATTGTAGAAAGATGCCTAGGCTCCCCGAGATAATAGCCAAAAGCTCATGAGGGTCAGGGATCAGTAGGGTGAATTCAACTTAAAGATGTTGAAGAGCCTGGAAGGAATAGAAAGGAAATTGAAGAAAGAGAGTGACTCAAGAAAGGCAGAGAGTCGCAGGACCCCTGAGAGGAAAAGAAGATCAAGGAGTGTTAGGACCCCTGAGAGGAAAAGAAGATTGAGGAGTTTCAACAGAGATCGTCCTCGCTCCCCAAAGTATTCTAGTAGGGAAGCACATAGTAGTTCAAGCCCATCTCCTACCAGAAAGAACAGGAGATATGGGATGGATGAATTGAAAGGGGAAATGAACAAGATCAAGCCTCCAACGTTCGATGGAGAACATAAGAAGGAGGAAGATGTTGAAACATGGTTTCTTGGCATGAGGAAATATTTCCAACTGCATAATTATTCCTCTCATGCAGAAGGAAGAATTGCGATGTATCAACTAAAAAGAAAAGCATCCATGTGGTGGGATCAGTTTGTACAAATGAAACACATTAGAGAGAAAGATATCACATGGAAGGAATTCAAGAGGTATTTCGAGAGTAAATACCCGACTAAAATATACTATGACAGAAAGATGGAGTTCTTCGAACTCAAGCTGGGCAACATGACCATTGATGAATACGAACAAAGGTTTTTGGAATTACTGAAGTATGTTCCATTCATCAAAGATGAGGCTGTCAAGATTCATAGGTATCTGAATGGACTGCCACCTTCCATTAGTGACAAGATTCAGTATGATGATCCTAAGACTATGGAAGAAACAATATGAAGGGAGAAATGCTTGTATGAGAAACAAAGGGAAAAAACCTACTTTTTGGAAGGCTTGGGATGATGAGAAGAAGTTTGGGAAAGAGCAGAGGCAGAAGGGAAACACGCCTCCCTTTTTATGAAACAGTCCTTAGGGAAAGCCATCTTTTAGAGAGCCTAGGAAGGCTGAAGTGGGTGGGCAAATTCCAAGACCGCCACCTATGGAGTGTTGGGGTTGTAAAGGAAATCATAGGTATAGAGATTTCCCCCACATAAATGATCAAGCGAGAGCCGTCCACAATGTTCAGCAAGTTGAAATAGTGGAGGACATGGGAAATAGAATTCCAAGGATCTATGTGACCCTGGAAAACAAGCAAGCTTAATTTCAGTCGCACATGATTGAAGTGGAAGGTATGATTAACAACTAACCATTTACTATTTTATTTGATTCAGGGGCTCGCCATAGTTATGTAGATCCTAGGGTGGTGGAAAGTTTGCATTTATCAAGAAGCAAAAACGAAAAGTCTTGGTTAGTGCAGTTGGCTACAAGAACCAAGAGGAAAGTCACTGAGTTGGTTAAGTCCTGTCCTGTGGACATGAATGGATTGAGCACGAAGGCTGAATTGAATATTCTTCCTTTAGGCTCTGATGACTATTTAATTGGGATGGATTGGTTGGACCAACACCATGTCCTTATGGACTATCATAACAAGAATTTTGCATGCCTGGATGAGGAGGGGAATTGGAAAACAGTCCAAGGAATTCCTAGAGTTGTGGTTGTAAGAGAAATCTCAGCAATGCAACTGAAGAAGTGCTACAGAAAAGGCTATCAATTGTTTGCATCCTGTGTGGAGGAAGCATCCAGAGATGAAGTCTCAAATATTGGAGACCGTGTGGTACTAACAAAGTTTGAAGAAGTATTTTAGGAGGTACCCAGACTACCTCCGAAGAGAGATATAGATTTCTTTATCAATTTGATTCCTAGAGCAGCTCCAGTGTTGAAAGATCCTTATAGAATGAGTATGCAAGAGCTGAAAGAGTTGCAATTGCATCTTGAAGAGATTCTAAAGAAGGGGTACCTCTACCCAAGCATGTCACCTTCGGGTGCCCCGGTCCTGTTCATGAAGAATAAGGATGGGACGTTGAGGTTGTGCATTGATTTCAGATAGTTGAACAGAGTAATTGTCAAGAACAAGTACCCTCTGTTGAGGATCGATGATCTTTTCGATCAGTTGAAAGGTGCGAAAATATTTTCGAAGATAGATCTTAGATCGAGATATCACTAGGTAAGAATAAAGGATGAAGACAACAAAAAGACCACCCTTAGAACAAGGTATGGTCATTACGAGTTCATCGTGGTACCATTTGGGCTGTCGAATGCACCTGCTATTTTTGTGTTCTTGATGAATGGTGTATTTAGGGACTATCTAGACAAGTTTGTCATAGTCTTCCTGGATGACATTTTGGTGTATTCCAAGTCAGAGGAAGAGCATGAACAACATCTGAGAATGGTGCTGCAAGTGTTTAGAGAACACCAACTGTATGACAAGTTGAGAAAATGCTCGTTTGATCAAAGGCAAATCCATTACTTGGGGCACATTATTTCAGAAGAAGGGATCGTCGTGGATCTTGGGAAGGTTGAGGCCATCAGAGAATGGTCGGTGCCAAGGAATGTGGTGGAAGTTAGATCCTTTATGGGTCTAGCGGGCTATTACAGAAGGTTTATCGTAGGGTTCTCAAAGATAGCTCACCTTATGACTTCTTTGCAAAGGAAGGAGAAAACCTTTCAGTGCACTGAAGAGTGTGAGAAGAGTTTCCAGCGATTGAAGAAGTTGTTAACCAATGCTCCAATATTTAGGATTGCAGATCCAAATATGGATTTCGTAGTGTGCACAAATGTGTGTAAAGAAGGGTTAGGAGGAGTTCTCAATTAGAATGGATTTGTAATCTGTTATGAGTCCAGGAAGTTGAAAGAGCACAAAAAGAATTATGCCACTCACGATTTGGAGTTGGCAGCAATCGTTCATGCTTTGAGGAAATGGATACATTACCTCATGGGAAGGAGGTTCGAACTCAGAACAGACCATAGCGGTTTGAAATATTTGTTTGATCAACCAACCTTAAATGATAGACAAAGTAGGTGGCTGAAATTTCTGTGTGAATACGACTTTGATATCAATCATATCAAAGGGAAGGAAAACAAGGTGGCCGATGCACCCAACATAAAGGTGCACGACTTACATGCTTCAGCCATTAGCATGTACAAGACTGATATTAAGGATAGAATTTTGGAGGCTGCAAATGTAGATTTGCAGTACAGAGACTTGGTAGCAAAGCTACAACAGAGTGAGAGACCACAGAAAGAGGAAAGTTACACCTTGGAAGCTGATGGAATACTTCTATACAAAAACAAAGTGTATATACCCAATGTCCAGGATTTGAAACTTGTGATTCTAAGAGAAATGCATAACATGACTTATCTTGGACACCCTGAATATCAAAAGACTATGGAAACAGTCAAAAGCCATTACTTTTGGTTGGGTATGAAGAGAGAGATCGTCGAATACATCGCTAGATGTATGGAGTTCCAGAAAGTTAAAGTTGAGAATAGGCACCCAACAGGGTTGCTACATCCTTTGCCCATTCCTGAATGGAAGTGGGAAGTGGTGACAATGGATTTTATTACGGGATTGCCCAGAACAAGCAAGCTACATGATTCAATCATGGTGGTGGTGGACAAGCTTACAAAAGCTGTCCATTTTATTCCACTGAAAACTACTCACAGGGAAGTAGATGTTGTTGATATTTTCTTAAAAGAAGTGGCACACTTGCATGGAATTCCTAAAACAATTGTGTCTGATAGGGACCCAGAATTCACCTTGAATTTCTGGAAAGGATTGTTCAAAGGATTTGGAATGAATCTGAACTTTAGTACAACGTATTATCCTGAGTCTAATGGACAGACAGAGAGGGTGGACAGAGTAATAGAAGACATGCTGAGAATGTATGTGATGGACAAACCATCAGGATGGGAAGAATACTTGCACATGGTAGAATTCGCCTACAATAATGGGTATCATGCATCCTTGAAGATGAGCCCATTTGAAGCACTTTATGGAAGAAAGTGAAACACTCCAGTGAGTTGGGATAATCCAACTGATAGAGTAGTAGTTGGGCCAGAGTTTCTCAAGGAGATGGAGGACCAAATGATAAAAATTAAGAAGAATTTGAAAGCTGCCCNTCAAAGTGGGTGATCATGTTTTCCTAAAAGTGAAAACTAACAGGAGTTCCCTGAAGCTGGGAAGTTGCACCAAGTTGGCAGCCAGATTTTGTGGGCCATTTGAGATCCTGGAAAGGATTGGGCGAGTTGCACAAATGCTTTCATTACCTACATCTATGATTCTACATAATGTGTTTCATGTTTCATTGCTTAAGAAATATATACCTCATGCTAATTATGTTATTGATTGGAATGTGATTCGGGTGGAACCAGAAGGTGTCCTGCAAGTGCATCATGTGTGCATCTTGGATAGGAAAAACAAACAGCTCTGGAATCGAGCTATAGGGCTTGTAAAGGTCCAGTGGACTTGGTACATTCCTGAGGATGCGACATGGGAGCATGAATATGTTATGCGGGTAGAGTACCCACATCTTTTTGAAAAATTTGAAAAGCTTGTGGATGCAGTGTAAAGTTGCACTGAGGATAGTCCAAAAATAAGGGGAGGGGGATTGTAATGTCCCCAAGGCCGAGCCCTGTTGTAAATCAAGTTTATGAAAGGAATTGTAGTTATGTTTTATAGGCTGGTGAGCCAAGTTTATATAAGCTGGTGGGATTATGTGATTATTAGACCAGAGAGACTAAGTGTTGAAGGCCAAGAGCCTAATTTTGTACATGTATCTATGCACATTATTAATAAAAATATAAACAATTCTGTGTGTAGACCAACCACGATGAATGATTGATGGGGGACTAAGCTTCCATAGAGTGGGTAAGGGATTAGGGGCTGGAATTTTGGAAGAGGGGTTAAGTGTTGAGCCTATGGGCTAAGCCTAGGGGATTAAGTCCTTGTGCATAATATTTTAATATTATTCCAAAAAGACCATGTGAAATATATGTTTTATCCTAAGTTATTTTGGACTGACAAGTGACTTCCAAGTGGGGGGGAACGCATGTTGATAGAACGCATGAAGTTTCATGGGTGACAAGTGTCAACCCAAGTGCATGCAATTAAAACTGTTGAATTGAGCCGTAATGGGGGTTCCTCCTCCAGTCGACCATCGATCGTCTGAACATGAGTCCAGTATGACCTCTGCAGAGGTACCCTCATGCAATTCGGAAACGGGGGGAGGCCTATGTCTTTGTTTTTTTCTGGGAATGTCGATACACCACCCCACCCCTCTATAATGAACCATCGAGTCTGATTCGACCCCTACATGGATTGTTTGTCACATGTCTCTGAGAAACCATAACCGTGAGTCTATCTCGAGTTGTCGGATTGAGAAAACTAAAGTGTCTTATTCTTGCTGAGACTGGTTATGATGTTGCGCCTGTTTGTTTCTACCTTGGGGTGTTCGAGTCTGGGTTCTAGTGGATTGTGGTGGCCGAGCAGTTCTTGACCATGTGTGGCTTGTTGGCCAATATATACAACACTCTCTCCAAGTGAGAGAAGTGGTTGAGGTTGAAAGGACAAGTTGTCTGGATTGTGAGCGACTCTCTCCAGGTGAGAGAGTGGACGGAGGAAGGAGAGAGATCCTGGAAGGAACCCTATAGTTTCCACAGAGCTCAAATATTTTTGGTTCAGTTTGTTGCTGAAGCCAAAGGCAATGGAGGATAGCAACCGAAGGACTGTCTAGGTGACAGAGAAGGTGTATACTCCTAGGGTGGAACAGGCATGTGGGGAAAGAGTGTCTGTGGGCGGTGGGCATAAGTGGTTCCTAGGAGAGATCCTTTTTTGTGACTGTGTGTTTTCCCTGTAACCTCAGACTAGCCTAGGATTCTTACCTTGGGTGGAGCTTAGTCCCAGCTCGGGGGTGACCCACTGCTGATTTTGATGAGCAGTGTGGTCTAAGGTTGAGACGTTTGTGGAAGGCCTGCACTTGGTTGGTGGAATTACCATAATTTCAAAGATAAGTATCAACTTATGCTTTAATTATGTTTTTCATACCTATGTTTCCTATATTTATCATGTATTCCACTGTAGTCTTGAATTACTGTTAATTCCATTAAATCTACATGTTAGTAGTAATCTAGTGCTTACTCTGAGTTAAATGTGTTTCATTTGTTTAAAATTCATGTTATATATAAATAGGTATGAGATTGTTGTTCTGCACAGTAGCGTTTGCTCGGCTAGTAGGATGACGGCCGGGGAATGTTACAATTCTTAGTGCTTGAATCTACTATATCTAGTCTACTTCTCTATGATAAGTGATTAGATACACCTGATCTAGATGAATGATACGATGCTCTGTTTCATATGCACAATAGATAGTGGTTAAATATAGATGAACTGTCAGTGTTAAGTTATCTTTTAAGTATTACAATCACAGATCTGTGTCTCAGCTAAGGTTGAACACACCTGAGTCCTGCAACCACCCCTGCCTCTACCTCAGGTGAGACTTCATCTGCTTCGTAGTTGTTTCCGAAGGGCCGATAGTTAGGGTTTTTTTGGTGCGTTGTTGTAGCAAAGATCCGACCTAAAATTGTGAAAGCTTTGTGCATAGATCTATCGCTCTAGTGCACAATACTCTACTTAGTTTGACAAGATTTGTACTAAGGAAAAGAAGTCTAATCTGAATAAAAGAGGTAAGATCTAAAAGCTTTGTGCCTTGAGAAAGGTGAAAGTGAGTTGTTTTTTTTTAAAGAGGTAAAATCTGGAAGCTCTGTGCTCTGATAAAGGTAAGAATATTGAAAATTTCTAGATCTGAAATATTTGTGCTCTGTAGAAGTAAGATAAGTGAAAAAAAGAAAATCAATAGTATGGATCTAGGTATGTTTGATAGATTCTTTCCTAGCTTGAAAACTAGGGCATTAATAGATGAAAGAATATTTGATATGAGTAGATGTGATAAGAATAGTGAAAAATATGTGATACCTATGCATAGAAAGAATGTTTGGACTAACAAGTGGATGCAGGATCCTATAAAGAAATGTTTGTAGGTTAGATACTGTGGCCCTAGCGTGCAGTATAGAAAAAGTTGGGAATCATTTAAAAGAAAGAGAGGATTAACCCTCTGTTATAGTTGCAGAAAACTGTGACATCTTGCTAAGGAATGCCCTAGGAAAAGACCTAGTTGTCTTTGCTACAAAGCTATGGACCAGGAAGTATTGGATTTCCCTAGAATGATTGCTAAGATTGAATAAATGAACATGAGACAAGAAAACCCTAAGGTATATCTAGAAACTGAGATTATGGGAGAACCCCTGAAAGAATCACAAAAAGTATTATTAGATTTGAAAGAAACCCTAAATGATCACCAACATATCAATTTATTAGAGATCTTCAAAAAAAGAATGCCTTGAAGAAAGAATAGAAGATTTCAACATTGACTATGTTCTATATGAGGAAACACATGTGAATATCATGACAGAGAAAAATTGGGAAGCTATAGGGAGGCCTGCTATGATTCCTTCATTAGGGGGAATATGACTATTCAAAGGAAAGTTGATAAACCTATGGGGAAAGCTCACCGAGATATCTATGAATGCCAATGGAACTTCGATAGTGGAAGATTTTGATATTATTAAATTTATCGAGAACAGTGCCCCATTTACCATGTTGCTTAGAAAACCTTGTATTTCAGAAGGAAAGAAGAAGAAGAAGAATTTTTAGAACAGCAGAAGCAAGAGTTAAAAGAATTCAGGACTAGAAGGATCGCACACTTGATTGAAGAACAAAAGAACAAATCGAATCTATTTAACACCAGATACCTAGATATCGAAGTTGCAAGAACACTAGATGAACCACAGAAGATTGAAGTACATGTTCCATATAAATAAGAAGGATCAGCCTCAGATCTTAGGAAAGAATCTCAACAATGTGAAGTAACTATGCCAAATGAAGATAAGAATCATAATGGAATAAGGCATACTAAGACAATGCTCACTGGGAAGAAGGCTAGAAATATAAATAAGAAGAGAGATAAGATCGACAAGTTATAGAAGGTTCCAGAGGGAACTTCGTAGAAGGAAAATTTTCAAAATTGGAACTTCATTGGGATAACAGAACAACATCACATGGAACTTCACCATGGTGAAGCAATATAGCCATTGGGACCAATATAACCATTTGGCTGACCCAATGAACATGCATAAAGGCATCTATGGTTTGCCACTAGACCATTGGACTACGTCGTAATAGACATAACAAAGTAAATGAAGGATTCTCGCTCGTTGCAAGAGATCTGTTACCAAGTTATCTATTTATCCCGTCGCGCCATGCACCGAGAACACTTTTGCTAACCGTGCATTTGAGCGTGTAGACTTCTTGATTTTACACAGTCATGATTTTGTTATTTCCCTCTATCCTATTGCAGTGTCTAAGTTACTCCTCGAACCTGAATATTTCCAACCCTAAGTGTGTATGTTGGACAAGTTGAGCGGTACATAAAAAGTTTTTGAAGAAGTTCTGATCGACCTCATGACTGAAAGAGTCATGTCGATGTCTACAGGTGTACAAGAATCATAGACGAGAGGACTGTAAGCCTCTCCATCGAATGCTCGTGGAGCCAGGCCATCTCGACCATTAGTAGAAAAGAGAACCAAGCATAAAGATGACCTCGCAAATGAAAAACGCATTCAAACCATATTGCCTGATTACATTCTGCCTCTGGCTGGAGTGGTGAACCATGATAGTGTACCACATGATTTTGAGTACACCATGGTCACTGTTGAGCCTCTAAATTAACATCCCCACTACCCTATTATACTCCTCATCTATACCTTTTTGGCTTACCTAAGCTTGGATGAATTAAAAAAGACACTACCATTAGCCATTGATGAGGTCATAAGGTAAAGTATAATTAATTCATGCATTTTTGTGGTTTATTAAGCTAGGAGACTAAATGTTTCATGTACTAATGTTTCAATTCTCCATGTATGAACTTTGACCTCTAGATGAGTCCAGCCTTTTTGTACCAGCTCAACCATCTAGTACCAAGCGCACCTTCCATCAGATCTGGCACCAAATCTCACGTGTCGCGATCTGGTACCAACGACCGCAGACTGTCGCGATCCGGTACCAACCACTTGTGCACTGTTCGGATCTAGTATCATTTATTGAATCTCACCTGTCATGATCCAGTACCGATATAGGAAGCAGAGTATACCAAGTTTAGCTCCAGAATCATACTACAAACAATTGTTGGATGTTTATTGAATCATCAAAGATTTAGCAAGGTTATGATAAGCTTGTTTTCCTATTGCTTCATCCTCATACACTTCGTGTCATGATGATGAAGCTTAAAATATGTAACCAAATATATTTTGACTGATTTGGAAAAGATTTCACCTCCTTGTGTTTCACGACTAATACTATTTAAATAGTCATGGCAAGGATGGTGGAGGTAGTAGAGAGTTAGCATAACATAGTAGTTGAAGCAGTGTGACATATTGTAAGAACACATTCTAAATTGAAGTTTTAATAGAAGGATGTCAATTATTTCCAAGTCTTGCCCATTTATGAATGAATGTGAGTTGAGTTGTTAAGCATAGTTTAATCCTATGTTTTGAAATCTAAGTCAGAGGACTGTGTGGATTGAAAGAAAGCTTATTGTAGACTCCAGTTGCTGACCTGTTGAAGCGGCAAGGGCCCACAGCCCAACAAAGGTCAACATCCTTATAGATTAGTGCTAGTAGTTGATTTCAATAGTATAGATGTTAGATTAGTTGAATCTTAATACTTTCAGATGATAGCAATATAGTTCAATCTAGGCTTCGATTGCTTAGAGATATTTTTGTATACACTCTGCTTCTATTTTTATGAATTTGATTTTGTTTCATGGACATAAATGTTGGCAACAATAGTCATACATATTTGAAGGAGAACTAGTGAAGTTTACAACAACACATTGTGAACCACAACATACTCAGTATATTGACTATTGAACTTCCCATGCTGTGTCTTGATGATTGATGTGTGATTTCCCTTTCAGAAGTGTGATTGCATAGGTAGTTTTCTAGGTCAGATAGAAGATTTGATCTATAAAACTAACTCCATCTCATACTCGCATGTGCCATAATGGAGTAGATATCCTATGTGTGAAAGACAACCAAAGCATGTTTTCATTTGCTAGTTTGTTTTCCCAGCATGCTTAATCTAGAATAGTTCTATACTCATGACATTAGAATTACCTTTCTTACTGGTGTCTTGTAACTCTGTTGATTACAAATCCTAGATTGATAATTAATGAGTTCATTGTACTAAAAATATAAGTAGCACACCATTTTGGCACCGTTTTTGGGGAGTTGCAAACAGTAGGAAGTGATTTTTAGCTTAGATTGCTTGCATAGTTTTTTTGAATGATTTTAAAGGTTTCTTGAGGGAGGAGGATAAATTTTTTAAGACTTGATTGAAGAGCCATGCAGCCACTAGAGTGGGGTTATCCAAAGACAGGTTGCCTTCTTACCTTCTAGATAGAATTAGGATTTCAATTTAGTTAAGAATCAAATTTCCATTTTATGCATAGGTAG